>BMAW01021593.1:146081-249505 GCA_019974015.1 Nephila pilipes | reverse complement strand
ATAATGACTCTTTATCAAAGAGATAATGACTCTTTATCAAAGAGATAGTGCTCCTATCAAAGAGATAGTGACTCTTCATCACAGAAATAGTGATTTTTTTAAAACCACAAATATAGTTATTCTACACGGAGATAGTGACATTTTATCAAAGAGATAGTTATTCTATCACAGAGGTAATGATTCTTTATTAAAGGGAAGCGACTCCTTATTGCAGAGACAGTGACTCTATCACGGAGTTGTGACTCGTTATCACAGAGATAGTTATTCTATAACGGAGATAGTGATTTTTTATCAAAAGAGACAGTGATTTTTTATCAAAAGAGACAGTGACTCTTTATCAGAGAGATTGTGACTTTCTATTTCAAAGATAGTGACTATCGCAGAGACATTGACTCTCTATCACAGAGACAGTTACTCTTAATCTAAGAGAGTGACTCTTCATCACGAAGTTAGTGATTTTTAAACAGATACTCTGCAATAATGAGTCATACTTGGGTCGCTTTCGATAGCGACAGTGACTTTCTTAACCCTACATAGACTTTGTTAAAATAAACGTGAACATGATTTGTGTCGTAGCGGATCTGATGCGATCAGGGAGTGAGCACTGGCAATGGCTAGTCGATGAGTCAGAAAAGTACTAAACTGGTGACACTGCTTTTTATTTCTGGTGAATTTTGTTAAGTTTCAAGATGCAAGTGAAAATGGTCTTTTCCATCCCAAGCTGAAAGTTTGTTTCTTTTTTCCGCAGTAAAAACAATAATTGATTTTTTTATTTGTCAATAGCTTCACCTCAATAGATTTCTTAAAAAATTATTTGTACTTCTTTGGCTTTCAATAAAATAGTTTATTACACCTTCTTCAGTGTTTTTATATTATTTAAGAGAAGATATCACTTTATTTTATCGTTAATTAATTATTTTATTACCAGGTTGTCACATTCATACAATTAGAATTGTGTTTAAAACTTTGTGTTGCATTTACGAGGGGGTAACGTAAAGTTTTAATTATTATACATATGTTCTAAGAATTAATCGAGAGGGAGAGAGACATCTAGATAAGATTTATTAAGTGTTAATTGATTTTGCATATTAATTGATGTAAATTGCGGCTATTCATGCTGATTTGTTTGGTTTCAAGAAGCCGTAGATTGAAGTAACACGCAATTTTTGGAAAAGTTGAATTATTATCTGAGATTTCGTACAGTTTTAATTAATACTCAAGAATAATCGAGACTTAATTCTTATTTATTATTTGTAAGATTTTTTACAAAGCCACCCTCCAGATACACTTCCCCAGCGTTCCTTGGCCTTTCGAAGGCCATCATTCTAGAACTCGAATTCTAGAACTCGATTGGTTGAACTCTGTTCTATCCATACTGCTAGTTGCTTCAATTCATGGTTTCCTGAAACCAAACAATTCAACACGAAAAGCTGTTATTTACAACAGCATGCACATAAAGATAAATTAATATGCATATTAAGTTTCAAACATATGTCTCAGTTGCTTCTTTGTAGAATATTGAAAACTTTATAATACTCCCTTAAATACTCCTTAGCTGACTTTGTGTGGAAGCTTGAACATTAGTGCAAGCGATTCTATATTTCTTTTATATTTGATTGTAGTTTAGCATCACAGGTTATAATTCTGATTTGTCTTAAGTATCTTCGTATTTAGAAGAAATATATGTAGACGCGCGCACACACACAGAGGGAAAAAGAGAGAGAAAAAAAAAACATTTTCATTAAATTCATTCTACATCAAAACACTAAAAGTATTCAATTCACATTTCAGATTTGTATCCTTACCAACCCCATGATATATATATATATATATATATATATATATATATATATATATATATAAAGAATTTGTCACCCCAAAAGTGAAAGAAAGAGAACATTAAAACAGTTGATTTTTCAGATAAAAAGTTTCAGATATACCACAATATGCCACCAACCCACCAAACTTTATTTCAGCAACATTTCTGCGAACCAAAGCGAAAAATGTGTTTCAGATTCGAAGTGAAGCTTATGAAAGAAGGAGTAGGTACGAGAAACAGTTGAAATTTTTTTGGGAACTCAAACGCATTTTATATAAAAGAAGAATCTCCATTAAACATCAGCGTTCTTAAATCTGTAATGAATAAGATATCTGGATAAACAAAATAAGATGTCTCGAGTTGAATTTAATTATTTCTATGCCATGATTATCGAGTTATTATTGTGCATAGTCTTTTTGTGTGTGTATATAGTGATGTTCGTTGTATGTAGTCGATACATATGAAATCTACAGATCGAATTTGTGTTGCTCTATCTTGTTCAAGCCTCAGACATCGCAGAGATGAAAGTTTTCCGAAAAATTCTGTTCTGGCTCTGGTTTTTCATGAATATACTCTTGAGATGTTGGTATTACATTAGACAAATGGGATATGTGAATTAATTTATTTGAAATATAAATAGTTTTTCAGAGAACGTCTTAAGTCTGACCCTTGCATATTATACTGATCATCAGTGACTTAAAATCTGAAAATCTCCGAGAATTATTTTCTGATTTAGTTTTCTTTAATCTAATTTACTAAAATCCTTATTTTTTTTTCTGCTAAAATTTGAGTTTCATTGAAGTTCTTTGAAGCTTTGGGCAGTTAATACTAAATTTCAGTGTTAGAAATTAATCCAGCGTAATATTACATCGTATTTAAAACATAATTTCGTCAAAAAACATTATGTCATATACGTGTATGGATTATGCAAAAGTTTTTGTGCCTGAAATTCAGGAAAAAATTCATAACCTGAATATACTTTGTTATTGTATCGCAAAATAGCTAGAAAACCTGTTCTTCGCGAAGGTGAATTTTTGAAATAAAATCATATGAGGAATAAATCTTCAGAAGTATTGATAGACCCTGCGGTCATGAGTGTGGGGAATGTAATGTGAGCTAAAGCTATACATAGCGCAGCAATAATCTTTTCAGTGGAGGGGGGAAGGCACACACACACACATATATGTATATACATACAAAATTCTTCTGTTAATAATTTTAATAATTTAAAACCGTTAAAACATCCTCAACATTTTCAGGCAGCTTAACTAAAAATGGGGATTTGCATATAGAAGCATCAAATCAACAATCAGTTTTTCTTAGAATTGACATTCAACAAAAATTAATGTGCCTCCGCTGCTTTTAAACAGATTTCAAAAAATCAAATTACATTGAAAGCTTAGGAAAAAAAATGTTTCATTTTCTAGAAGCATGGGTAAAAAAGGAACTAGAGTGGGTCGAAAAATATCACCGAAAAAAATTTGAAAAAAAGATTTCTTTTGTTTTTACGTTTTTAGGACTCATACTCCACACATCAGTTATGCATACTAACAAATTTGTAGTAATACAATGAATGATGTGGATAGACAGTCAATCTGTAGGATAAATTTACTGAATAAAGATAAACAATTACATTTTTGAGCGAAATGAAAGGGTCAGCATTAATTTAAATAATCACCCTTTTAAAAGAATTTTCCCTACGGGGATTTATACAAATGTATTTTCCACGCTGAAGTATGATGTAAAAGAAATCAAAACTCAGAAAAGCTTTCGAAATATTCCACATTCATGCAAAGTTTTGCAAAGAACAGATTTAACCACCAAAAGTATAAACTTTTTAAAATATAATTATTAAATTATTCAAATAAGTGTTATAATTAAAGCAAAGAGTAAAATACTGAAATGGGTAATAATATTCTTTTCAGAAATTAAAATGAAATCAAACGATAAATTATTAAATTAAATATATTTTATGTTAAGTGTAATTATTGTTGCTGTAAAATAAAAATAAATTAAATCTTCATGTATTAATCTATTCTTAATGTTAATACTTTGAAGAAGAGACTGCAATTCAAACTGAAACTATTGTTAGTCAATTGGAAGAAGTTAAAGGTTAAGCAAATCACGTGCGTTTACACTTTATTTTGAAGTGGTCAGGTACAGCACTTTGCGGTTGTATGAAAACAAAATTTAAATGATAATCCACAGTGTACCTGTAACCGTGTCAATCATTTAAACGAATTCTTTTCACTTGCAATAAATACGCATTCCATAGAGATCCTCTCTGGAATATACTCAAGATAGTCCCACACTACAATATTACTTTCAAAGAATTTTTGAGGAGAACAGTAGCTATATATAATAAACAAATTTTCAGAGTATTCTTGCAGAAGATGAAATATTTTGATATTTATTGAGTAAATAGAATCTGTAAAAGGGGGGGGAAAGCTTTTGTTGCTCTATATACCACATAAAACCAACAACGAAAACAAAAAAAACCTTTGACAGTTAATGAAAATTTAATGAATGATACATTTTTAATTGGAATTTTTTTTAAGAAGTACTCTTTATGAAATTTCCCCTTTCGTTATGGAACGGGATGGTTTTTTTTTATGTGAATAACGAATCTTGTTAATTTTTAAGACAATTTACTAATTGTTTAGTGAGTGCTTCTTTTAGAGTTCAGAATCCATTTTTGCAATTTTTGTATAAGTCTTTTTTAATAATATTTACGCTTTCTTATTTTTTAAAAAAAAATAGCGGCAAATGTATTTCTTGAAGTTATAATTCGTTTTGATCAAAAAAGTGAATGTAATTGTTTCATTTAATTTTTTACGTGTCATTTATTTGATTATTTGATTTTATTTTGCGATTGAGTTTTGAAATAAAATGTGTTAAAAGTTATAAAATAAACACTACAAAATTAAATTTTTTTAAATAATTTTTCAAAGATTTTCTGTTCAATTTTTATTAAAATCAAGTGTATATATATATATATATATTATATTAAACAGTAAAAACACACACACAAAACACAGTAACCAAATATTTTAAGCAAATAAAGTCAAAAGACATGAAAAATAATAAATGAACATAAAATTTTGTAATAAAGCAATTTTTTAACAAGTAATGAAAACAAGAATTTAGAGAAACAAATTTGTTAAGAGTTAATAGAGAAAATCTGAAAAGGAACAATATTACCTTTTTCTGTTCATGAATTATACCAATAACCTATATATATATATATATTTGATGGTAATATTGAAAATATCTTAGTGATATTTTTCTTTTCCTTGAGATTTACTGTATTTGCTAAGTATAGGTGACGCATCCCTTGATTTTGTAGCACGCCTTCCGTATAATCCCCCTACTTTTTTTGTTAATTTATTTAATACTTTTTTCCATTTTTTCTAATGTCTGCATGACAAATACATATTGTTTGGGGCAGCATAGCCAAATTTGGCTCTTGCATCAAAAACTTTTACTTTCACTCACTCACTCAGTCCTCACGTTGGATTAATGTGGAAGTGAGAAGAGTGTGGTGACCTCTCACGTTTTGTCCTGCTGACTTGATCCTGGCTCATTATTATTTGGTCCGTCATCAATACCTCTTGAGTTGCTTTTAACTGCGATGTTAATAAACTATCAGTCAATCAACCCATATTTAAAATCTGTTCTATTTTAATAGAAACTTTGGATTTAAAATACTTCATCATCATCGCGAAATGTGAGCAAAAGTAAGTTATGAAACAAAAATAAAACAAGAATGAAACTTAGAGTGCATCGTCATCTTTTAAAAACTTTTTAAATGCTTTTTTTGCTCGAGTCTGAGGAAAAAAGTTTTGAACGTGCTGAATAATCGAGTTAAAAGTTTCATAAGTTTGAGACCCCTTTTTTCGAACCTTCCTTTCATTGAATATCAACTAGAAAATTCAGATTAGAGATGACATTACAGTATGACGAATCTATGTAATCTGTTATCGACTATCTGATTTTTTAACAAAAAGTTCAAACATTGCTGAATAAGAAACAAAATATGGAGGACAGAGGATAAGGATACCTTGTCCTTCTTCTCACATACATAAAGAAAACATTTTTTTTAATCTGGCACTGATCCAAACGTTCACTTCCTCATTTTTTTTTTTTTTTTTTTTTTTTAAAAGAATTAGGGTTTTCCTTTTTCAGGACGTAGAAACATATTTTAAAAAATGTCATGAAACTTGAAGCTTACTTCTTCTGGTTTCTGATGCATTTATAAAATTTGCCGAACCAAACGAAAAATACAACTCTGCAGAACTCAATCATTTACGTAAAAAACATTTTTTGACGATGAGATCCAAATCATACTGAAACAGCGGGATATCAGATACTTTTAAAAACATTAACGCCAATTCTTTCATTAAGAAGCTTTTCACAACTTGTTCCTTGATGCCACTAAAGAGTCATCGTGTAGCCGGGGCTGATGCACAGTAAATCTGTCGAGCCTCAAAGTCCTCCTGTTAGCGTTGTGTGGACATTTGGAGGGGAAGGTACTAGCTCAAGTATCGTCCTCGTCACCTGACTAAGGTTCAAACTTACGAGATCCATCGCCAACAGCTTTCTTGTTGCTTCTAACATGGCAGGACGTGGAACTGCTATTCAACTCGATGGAAATGAGAAAACACGTTTCATTTGGTTTGCAAGGTGTTGAAATTTTAAGCAATTCAAATTACATTTATGCTGTCTGCTCAGGTTCAGATTGTGGTTTACATCAAATATGTATTTTAATCATTTAAATTTTTATCTAGTGCGAATTATCTTTGGTATCGTCGTTAAAATTATATAGACGATCCGTAATCCAGCACGGCAGTCGTCCCGAACGTGCCAGATTAAAGAGCGCTTAGTGTATATACATGTATACAGATAACCTCCCTTTTATAACATTAGTTCTTTATTTCTGATAATACGGATTCGCATAATACGACCTTTTTTTTTTATAAGAAATATAACAATCGCGTAATACGGGGTCACACGTACTTCCGTTGTCAAATATGAACGGAAGTAATCTCATACATGTTTAAATATTCCTCAAAACCAAAAACAAGTGCGTCTTGACAAGAAAACGTTCAGACGCACGCGAGTACTTTTGACGAGTCATTATTATACGAAGGAGGAACGTTTTCTTTTTCTTCGCACGCTATAAATGTAATAAACACCTGTTCTCAAACATAAATGTGCGCGTGATCGCTTTGTCTTAGAATAAAATGTTTTTTTTTTTTTTCCTATTTAAAGAGTGAAAAACAACAAGAAAAAATTATCGTTAATAAGTCAGAAAATATACTTTCTATTTCGTTACTTCGATTGAAAATATGTACAGACTGAGCCGTAAGACACTTCACAGTTTTAAATTAAAGCAATTTTTAAGTGTTTCCCATCAGAATATGTTAATTGTCACTCTCATTTCTCATCAACTACTCTCTGGGGCTAACTTGCTTCGATGTTTTGATATAAGAACCTCACTTTGTGAAAGAACAGTGATAAATGTAAATTAACTTTATTATATAGGAAGAAGTGTAGTGAATAGAAAGAGATTAGAGGAGTTGGAGAAATTATCATAGGAACACTATATTGATTCCAGCAACTGTAAGGCGATATACTAATAATGAATATTTATTCGGATCCCCGTCATTAGAGAATGCTTAGAGTCACTCGCATAAGCATTTAGTGGCCGCCCTTCATTATAAAATCTACGGACATTATAAAGTTCAATTAAATAGCTACCAGTGAAAAACCCAATTGAAGAGATATCAGAAAAATATGACAACACGGTTTTCTATCAACCTTCACAGAGCATGTAAGGTCACATTCTCTCTCGAATATCTCTCTTTACTTGCTTTAATCCTATTTTATAATTAAACTTCTTCAAACCTTACCAACTCACTCGCACTTCTTGAATACACCAGGTCAAACTCCTATTACTCTAACCAGGAGTCATTTCTAACGAAACTACTGCAATCTATAAATTACAATAATTTACTCCAATTAACTTACAACATCTTCCAGCTTCACGTCTAAGTGCCCTCAGATTCCTTTTAATTCTGCTTTGTTTATGTATCACTATCCGAAATTCAATTCCCTAAACTTCTAACTTTAGTCTAATTTGCCAAATCATGTTTCATTTGGTTGGCAAGGAGTTGTAATTATATTCAATTCAAATTGCAAAAAAAAAAAAAAAAAAAAAAAAAAAATCCCAAGGTTTGTGAAGAGAAAACCGGCGAATAACCAACGTCACTAGTGGGATTCCGTTTTATAATATTTTCTAGAGAGACGATTAGTAATATTTCTCACATATTAATTTGATTTGGTGATTTCGTAGGTGAGGATTTTATTCAAAGTTGAATGATCTGATCAAAGATATTTATCTGACCATGTTTTGCAATAATAATGAGGGCGATTCGGAGCAATATGATACAGATACATATCGTTTGGAAATTGTTTGAGCTAGGTATGGAACACAATGTGTCTCCGACAGGCACCACTGTCCAGTTGGCTAATATTAGTTGTTTCCATTCCATTTTTCACAACAACTTGCGATATCCCTTGAATTTTAGAATGGACACAAGTCTCAAGTTGTGCATTCGTTTTAAGATTATGGGAGAAAACACAATATTTCTGGGACCGCGTTTCTTTGATCAAAGAGATCAAAGAAACGCGAGGATTTGGAGAATGATGTCGAGTTGATATATATTCCTGGTTTTTAAACAGGAATATATATCGATATATATATCGAAAACAGGTAAGTATTGGAAAATAGTGAACATTTTAATTACGTGTATTGTTTTATGTAATGTAATGGTTAGAAATTTTTCACTGTGTTCTTTACGTGTTTCGTCATATTTATCTAGATCAATTTAATTGAAATTCGAATCATATTAATGTAGCGAAAGTTTCCTGACTGATTGTTTGAATATATGAAAAAAAATTAGCATCTTATATAAAAGAAAATATGTGCAATAATTTTTTATAGAAAAAGTACTTATTTAATTAAAAGAAGAAACAATACTGGAATTTTCCAAAAAACATTAAGAAAAAATCATTCAGTTTTAAAAAACATTAAGGTAGTGTTTCAGTTTACAGAAATAAAAAAAGCTTAACTTTTGATATTGTTCTCATAGAATAAATACCAACTGTATAATTAAATAATATTTGAACAGAATATCTCGAATAACTATTTTCAGAGAAAATGCTAGAATCTGATGGCAAGAAATCCTATGGAATTTCGACTTTCATATGGAAATTTTTTTGCGTTATTTTATTTGAAAATGTCAAATATAGTTTATCCATTAATATTAATCGTATGTGAGAATATTAAAGAAACTTTCTGCGAAACTATCAATTTATTTCAACAACTGCTAGCAGCTAACTGTGCGGCGAAGTACACTGACCAAACCCAGTTCGTTCCAGAGAAAGAAGGGAGTTGCCATTACACAAAAAATAAATACTCGGTAGATGGCCTGGGAGCACCATAAGTAATTATATAACACAGAATACGTATACTAAACATGAGACGTAAAATTCAAAATACATAAGTGAAACATACAGAACAACAGCTAATAATAAAATTCAATTGATTTAAATATAAGGTATATGTATATAGATGTTGTTGGTATGTGATATGAGACAAAGTTATTATTTTATGCAAAATACAAATCAATGAAAGAAAAGATATTGAAAAAAAACATAAATGAATTGTAGACAATAAAAATAATACAAACTGGTCCAAACAAATATTTTATTTAAATAAATAATATACAACGATGTTGTATAAATTCCAAGGTTAATTTGCTATTTATGTTTAATTTTAAATCGTTTATTGGATAAAATTTGATAAGCATTCTAATGTTATAAATCCCTTATAAAAATTTAATGGGTATACCTTAGAATTTTGCAAGCAATTAGAAATTTAAAAGTTAAAATAATTTTATTTAAAAATATACTTAATTGTTGAATCACATTTCTTTTCATGTAGCCTCTAAATAATCATTTGATAAAGAACCCGCAAAGTCCCTATATTTTGATGGACTGCGTTATATATATATATATATATATATATATATAATTCTTTATTCCTTTTTGTAACTACTCTAAGACATTATTTTGAAAAAGTAATTTAAACAAGAGTAAATATAAATATATACGTATTATGTAACAAACCATTGCTAATTAAATGTTATTTACTTTCTTACAAAAAATGAGGTTAACTTTGAAAATGCTCTCTTTAGCAAAGTAAAAGGTGTTAGAATTGTTTATTGAAAACATTTAAAAATTCATATAATATCACTTTCTTAAAGTGAATTAATTTATTGCATAATTGTTTTGGAATGGTATGTGAAATATCAGATTATAAAATAAAGGTTATTACAGAAGCAATAAAAAAGAATGAAAAAAGGATGCTAGATTTGATTACAATTATACGATAAATCATATCAAAGATGTGAATATTGATTACTAAAATAATCAAAGCTATAACTTCTATGTTATATCACTATTCAACTTTTATGGAACTCAAATAGTTGCCGAAGGTAATGCTTTTTGAGATATGTGCTGAAATTCACCAAATCACCAAACTTGGCGGAAAAAACCGCCAAGCATAGTTCAAGCATACACTACATCTTAATCTAAAGAATTTCCTTTTTCATTACCAAGAATGAAATAACATAAGTAACATTATATCTATAATAACTTTTAAAATGAGAAACGTAATTGCCTTAATTAGTTACTGAAATTTTTTAAGTTTGCATGACTGGAAAAGGTTATCAGAGAGTTTTAATATAATAACTAAAATCTCTTAAGCATTTCTTTTTGAAAATTTATCACAAATTTAAAAAAACAAAATATTTTCCTCTAGAGCAATTCATGCAAAATCGTTTATTTCTTTTTAAGACTCCCGTCCTGTCCATTTTCATTGCTTGAACGAATGATAATCTTTTGGAATTTCTATTTTCGACCTCAAAACTAGACTATTTTATCTATTTGAAAGTAAAAAAGGTGCATTCGAAGAAATAAAAAAATAATATAGGTTGCAGCGGAAATTCATTTTTTCTCCTATTTTAAAAACATTACTCTTGTTTTAGATTCGTTTGTGGATTTTTCTGTCCTTCAATATATTTTTAAAAGTCGCAAGGGAAATGTGTTTGAGCCGAAAACTTTAATAATTTTTGCTCTTTCTAGTGCACTTTGTAATGGGTTTTATCCTACTCACATTGTATGTCTGGGTCAAAACTTTAAAAGCTTTTTTTCTCACATTTTAAAGCACTCAATTGAGCAGAAATTTTCTATGCACGATATTTTTGGATGACAATATGACAATTTAATTACAATTAATAAAAATTAATTGATTAAAATTAATTATTTAAAGAATTAAAATTTACGCCAAGTTTCTCGCCAAGTTGCCAAATCCGTCACCAAGGTGAAGGGATCATTAGTTAAACTCTGTTTTGTTAATTATTTTAGATAATCAATTTAATGAACGTAAAAAAATAAAATAAATTATTAAACCCAATAATTGAATAAATTCAATTTGACTCAACGTTCCCTTTTGCTCTTAAAATTTACGATATAAAAAAATTACGTTAAGCGAAGTGTGAAGTTTGAAAAAAAAACATGTTCAAAAAACTCTTTTTTTATCTTTTAAATATATTAAATAGCCTCGATTTGAAGACGAAATTAGAAATTCCATGGAATTAACATTACGTTCGCGAAAATCAAAATGGCTGATAGACGAGAGCTTTTATTACAAACGTACTTGTAGATTTGATTCGTTGTCAAAGAAATTGATTTTTATTTCATTTCCTCTACAATTTCTGATAAACAACGAAAATTCGATGCATTTTTGCATTGTCATTCACTACTTTTAGAATAAAATTTTTTAATATTCTCGTAGCTCAAGACATTTAATCGAAAATATATGCTAATTTTTCTGATTCTGTATTCTGCAATTTTTTCCAGAATATTGCGGAATCAATTAATCAAATTTCTTAAAGCAGAAAAAAAAAACTTTCAATAAAGGCTTCTATTTTTCTGAGCTCAATGTTTAGTCAAAGAGTTATTATGTATGTGTATATATATATTCAAACCTTTAATAACAATCTAAGTTAAAACTTATATTTAGCTTATATAAAGATAAATATTTACATTTTTTTTTAAACATTTCTCGGAAATGAATTTGAAAAAGTTTTTATTTGTCAAAATATTATTTGTCACTGAAATTTTATCTAATTTCTTTAAACTATATATCCTAGTCGTAACGCTTAAATCCATTAAATTAAACTATTAAAATGTTAGATATTAAGTTGCATTCTTTAATTTCAGAATTCATTAATTTAAATACACTCTTGCTAAATAAATGACTACTTTAATCAAATTAATGAAAATTGAGTCAAAAAATCATTTGAACAAAATATTCGTGATTGAGTTTCAATCTGCAATTCGAAACTATATTGAATTAAACGATTGTTTCGAAAATTTAATTACTGACATGAAAAATTAATTTGATTTCAGTAAATTGACAAACTTCAGTAACTTGTTGTATACTGGACATAAATGAATAATATATATATATGATCAACGAATATTTAGAAATTTGATAGAGAATTTAACCAATACTTTCTACTTCAGAAAGATGAAACAGCTTTTATTTAATGTAGAAATAACAATTTCGAAACATTTTTTGGAAATTAAATATTAACATATTTCGGTATAAAAAGCTTATAAATTATTGCTAAAATTACATTTCTTGTGCTAAATTCAAGAAAAGTTATTTCTGTTATACATAATACCATTACCTCTAAAAAATAATTCTGTTTGCAGAAAAAACTCATTTTATTCTTTATTTCATCGCCTTTTTTACGTAACGATCAAAACAAACGAAATTGTGAAGTTGAATTTGGATGACAAAAAGAATGAAAGTAAACGATTATGTGATAATAATCACATTAAAATAAAAAATTTCAATTAAAAACAAACGATAAAATATTGAAGTAGATAATAATATTCTGTTCGGATATTAAAATTAAAGCAAACGATAAAATATGAAAGTAAAAACTAATATCTTGTTCTAAAATTAAATTTAAAAGAAATTATAAGCTATCAAATTGAATGTCTCTGTTCAATGTAATTATACTGTTTCCGTAAAATAAAAACAAAGTAAATCATTACCCATCAATCTATTTTCAGCAATTTATAAGGAATGAAACGTCAAATAGCTTACAATGTATAAAGTGAAGGTAGATTTAATATTAATAGTAAATTGCATTTTTTTCGTTTCCTTTCTTTTTCATATTATAAAAACTGCTAATCAGAATATAAATCACTATTGATTAATCATTATCATATTAATTCATATATTATAAATATTATCACGTAAAGCATATATATAAGATTCAAAGCAAAATCAAAATTTCAATTAGAATATTGTGACTTGACTTTTACTAAAAGAAAGATAATCTGTTTTATTAAGGAGGGGGGGAAAGCAATTTTCTAAGAGTTTTTTTTAGAATTAGAGCGAAAAAAATTGTTCGAGATGATTCTTTATTAAAAATTACTTGCTATGAATGCTACATATTTTACTGGTTTTTCTGAGAATAACAATGAATTTTACTGTGATAGGGGATGGAAAAAATTATTACTCAATTTTAACAGACCTCGTGAATAACTCCAGATGCTTTCTTTCATAAGTAATTTTAATTACAAAAATGTTCTATTGTTTATATGAGAAAAATTCATCGAAATTTTTCAGATCTTTAAGCTGATATTTACCTACAATTCAAGGTTTTATTGCATCTTTACTTTTAGAAACGATGTTTTTAGATAATTGAAAAATCGTGTTTTAATTCGTCTATGCAATCAGTAATCTATTTTTAATACATTTTTACAAATTCTTATATCATTCTAATATTTAAAAAAATTATTTGTTGTGAAAAATGTAGAATAAATTAAAAGTTAATTAATTTTATAAAAAATTTAAATACTGTATGGCAGCCATTTTGGAATAAGTTTCATGATTTTTTTTTTATGAAAAAGATATTGAAACCTCAAGACAAATTCAGAAAATAATAGCTAAAATAAATTCTCCCTCCTATGTAGATTTAACTTATAATTTATTATTACTATACTATAAAATAAAAATTTTACTATAAAACAAATCCTCCGAAATTAATCTTCTGGATCAGTCTTAACTAAACCTGGTGACTCAATCACGTAATTAAGGTAAATATCAGTTGTAGTTATCTTGATAATTTGTGAGATTTGTCATTAAAATTTTAAACTCCATGAAAATTTAAAAGAATTAAAACTATTTGTTTACTGAGTTTATTAAAATTTATAAGAACTGGAATCACATTTTAATTTTATTAATTAAAAATGACGCTTTGTTAAGTATAAAAGAGTATATGCATAGGGCCTATGGTATTAAAAGAAGTATATCTATCTAGGAGACAAACAGATTATTTTCATTTGAGAGTTGTATTAAATACAATTTTTCACTTGTATGCTTAATCTTTTACTTAACAACGACAAAAAAATTCATTCTAGATGATCGAAAATAATATGAGTGGTTGTTATTTTTTTTTCTTTGCTTGTAAATGAACATAGATTTTATTGGTTTCAGAGGTGGAAGAAAGCATTGTGAACGGTACATCCTTACAAAGCTATACGCTCAACACGAAGAAATTTTAATATACGAGTATTTTCATTATTAGCCACTAAGTGAGACTTGTTTTAATTAACCACAAAAGATTGTAACCGGCGACTTTTTAAAATAAAATTTGAAAAGCAAGTGACTTGTTTTAGAAACATCTTTTCTGGCAAATACAAAAGCAATCAATCAATCAAATTTTCATTCCGTTATATTGTCATTTGTTATAATTCTGATACTTAATTGAATAATTATATAATTATTTTTATGAAATTATCAACTTTTCTAAAGGTGCTAACTTAACTAAGGTGCTAATCTGTTCGTAAAACATTGCACTGAATTGATTTTTTTTTCAAATTTATTTATTATTTACTTTTTTTTTATCTGGTCTAATTTTTTGATATTTTTTTTCATGCTTCACCTTTTGATTTTTGCTATAATAATAATAATAATTGTTATTTCATTATTTAAGATGTAGCATTAGTCAAAAATTTATTTTGCTGTATCATAATTGGTAGAATTATAAACGAATTTGCTGCGAGAATAAATATATAATACTAGTTTTGTACAACTTATAATTATTATTTTGATTCAGTTTTGTTTTTTATTAATGTCGCACTAGAAGCAACACGAGAGCTATTGGTGACGGACCTCATAATTTTGAACCACGGTCAAGTGACGAGGACGATTCTTGAGCTGGCACCCCCCTCTCCTAACATCCACTACACACCAACGCGAGGACTTTGGGCCCCAACAGATTTAACGTGCATCATTATTTTGATTTAATACATATTTGCTGTTATAATAAGTACACGAATTTATATTCTTTTATTTAAATAATAACAGTATTCACTCTGTTGATTTATTGGTTTTATTAATGTCGCACTAGAAGCAACACGTGGCGACAGATCTCGTTGTTATGAACTTCGTTTAAGTAATGAGGTCGACACATGAGCGTGCTCCTCTCTCTTTCTAAGTCACGAGAATGGGAGGGCTTAGTGCCTTTACAGATTCAATGTGCAACAGCCCCGGCTACATGGCAGGTCTTTAGTTGCATCAAGACTCGAACCTACGACTCGACGAAACTGCCTTATACGAGTCCGCAACCATGACCACTAGGCTACCATGGCCATACACTTAAATTCTCATCCGGAACTTTACCTTCCTTAGTTCTGCCTATAATCCGGAATTTTCGGTAATTAGGAGGTGCTCTGGTCCGATATCTGCCCGGATTACCAAAAGAGTACTGTGTTTGACAGTTATCAAAGAAATTTGAATACAATTTATTTGATTGATATTTAAAAAAATTAAATAATTCTTTTGTGACTAGTATCAAAGAGATTTTAATAATAATTATCTTTTATTTAAAAGTGTTGTATCAATTCATAAAATGTATTTAAATAGCAATGCGTTCAATGCATTTGTCATTCAAAACGTTTACACGCACCATTATAATTATTATTATTAAAAAAACTCGAATAGTAACTTTGCATTGGGCCTTAATGTTTTTTTTGTCCATTGTTTTTATATTGATATCTGTCTAGTATAAATTTAAAAGTCATATGAAATTTCATAATTTAGTAATCTGTTTTACCTAAAATATCATTTATTATCATTCATGATTTGAAACATATAATATTGAGAATAACTTTAGAAGTGACAGTTTTAAAATGTATCCAAGTGCCACCCGAAACTGAGATTACCACACTTAAACCAAGTTTGTCGTCATCTGGGAAACTACCACCTAAACCACTTGGTCATTGGGGAAGGGGTATGCAGTTTAAAACAATTGACATATTCTCTCTCTTAATATTAGCCACCCAAGGGGGTATTGTTTTAGATGGGGAGTTTTGGCGTACCAGACTTTTCAATTTTTTTTTATCATTTGCTTCAATTTTAATAATATTTAGCTTAAATATATTCTATTTAATTGTTTATCGTTTGCTTAAATTTTAATATCGGGAAAGCTTGCTATTGTCCATTTCTCGATATTTCATCGTTTGCTTTGATTCTTATATTTAATTGAGTAATTTAATAATAATTGTAAGCAAAAGCGCATCTTGGGTGACAAATCTGTTCTTTACAAAACTTTGTATAGAACTTTTTTTTTTTTTTTTTTTTTTTATTTTTTCCTTATTTGTCTATTCCAATTCCAAAGTAGCACATTTCAGAATTTAATAGTCTCTTTTTTTTAAAAAAAAAAATTATTATCTCATATCATTTGAAGCATATAATACTTCAAGAATATCTTTACTCGTAACAATTTTAAAAAAGTATCCAAAGACCACCCAGACACTGAGATTACTATGCTTAATTTCGATTCGTGTGATTCGTCTTCTGCTGGGAAACTTCTACCTAACCACTTGGCCATTAAGGCGGCAAAACGCAATTAAAAGATCTACTTCTTTAATGTGATAGAAGAGTGAGTATTTGTTTTCTTTCTGAGACAGCTGAATAACGAAAGTAAGAAAAGGAAAAGAATGTTTGAAAAAAGTCAAAACTATCCAATGTGGCGGAATCATCGGTCACAACCAAGACAGCCATAAAAAATCAATTCCGATGCCCACAAAAATTATGATACTTGGATAGTCTTGACAAATATTCCCCCCTAAAAAAAGCAAAAGAGGAGTAACTTTTTTTCTTTCTCTCCAAGGTGACAAAGCTGTCTGCTTTTCCCAGAAGTGAGGAATAAAAATATGAAATGTGGAAGTGAAGAGGAAAGGAAGCTACCGTCGCATTCCTTGCTACGTCTCAGTCTTAATGTGCGAAAATTCCGCAAATACTCTTCGCCACCCCAGATGAGAGAGGTGGAGTTTATTTTTAAAGACCAGAAGGGGAAGCATTCATTATCCGGATGGGGAAATTAAGTGAGTGGAACTATCCGAGAAGAGTTGGGTTGCACTACTGCTGGAACAGAAGAGTCTTCATTGTTTCCCGACTTCTTTTCTCTGCTCGAGTGCTTGCTCTCTGGAGTTTTTCACGCGTTAGTTGATGAGTTTTTTGGCGCACAGAAAGTCTAACGAGATTTGAAAAAATGGCAGAGAGAAAGAAGAGTGCTTTTTGTTTGTTTCACGTGTGTGAGCGAGTTAGCTGCAGGTGTAATACATTTATTGTGGAATACAGGCGGTGTTGTTCTTCATGGAAAGAATAGAATATTTTCTCTGGAATGTTTTTTTCAGAAAAAGAAAAGCAAAAAATTTCAAGTTTTACAGTACAGTTGTTCAAGATCTGAAAGAAAGGAAAAAGAATCTATTGAAAACGTATGATATGAGAATCGATTTAAATATCGATATTTTGCCTGCTAATAATCGATAGTATTTATCTGTGTCGCATTGTGAATCGTCAAGTTGTATGCCTTGTTTCTACTGTTATACGAAAACATTTTAAGGTACATTGACAACTTAGGTGAAGCTCAAAATTACGAGGTCCGTCGCCAATAGACCTTGTGTTGCTTCTAGTGTGACATTAATAAAAGCAAACGAAGCCATCTTGGGATATCTATTGTTTGATTAATAATTAAAACTTTACGGTACTATACATTACATCAATATGCGGCTTTCTGAAACCATACAAACTAACATCAATAGCTGTCATTTACAAGATTATGTACTTAAGGATCAATTAATACGCAGAATACATTTCATCTTGGAATTTCTGCTGTTTCTTAGTAATAATTAAACCTCAATGATCGTGATGTGTGTGTGTGATTGCTTATTCACGTCACACTGAGAAGCAACACTATGGCTACTGGCGACGGACCTGGTAATTTTGAGCCTCGGTCAAGTGACGAAAGTGCTATCTCTTAACTTGCACCTCCCTCTCCAAAATTCCGCACCATGCCAATGGTAAGATTTGAAATTTCACCATTCGGCTTAAGACTCATGTGACATTCATCCTTTTTAATTGGCCAGAGATAGAAAGTGAACTTGACGCCCTTGTGCTTATCTATTGCAAGTTAAAATTAAGTTAGTTGCCTAGGAAGTTCCACCAGGCTGTGTCTATCTCCCTTTCTGTATCATTTGAGCTGGGGCTATCTAGAGTCCAGTCTGAATGGCTAGTCCAACGCCTAAGCGAACTTGGTCCTCATTTATCGACCCAAGAGGGATGAAGTTTGAGTTGACTCGAGACCAGCTACCCAAGTCGAAACCATCGGGAATCGAGCCTGGGTACTCGCTCTCCGACACACTACGCAGGCACATTCACAATCTAATGTGAGCTTCTCTGATATTAGATTTCACGGAATTTTTTATATGTGGCTGCTATTTTAATAATTAAGAAATTATATGTTATTGCCAATTACCTCTCAAGGGTTACCTCCCTCAGGTAAGTTCGGTTATCATAACTCCGAAGTAGTACCCCAGTGAAATATTTTTTCTCGTGGGATTAGTTGTTTTTGGAAAACAAGGGTGACGCATCTCCGGGATGTACAAGCGATCTTCTGAATTTTCGGCCATTTTTCTTGTCGACTACGTTTTACCTTATTTCCCTCTGTTTTTAATGTCGGGCCGCTTCTTCTTTCACAGCTTTAACGGACTCAAATCTTCTTCCTTTTCATGCAGATATCACCTTAGGAAACTAATAGAAGTTGCTTGGCTCAAGGTCTGGTGAATAAAGCAGAGGGTTTAATGTTGGGGTGCTGTATTTGGCTAGAAACCTCTTGACAGACAATATGGAATGAGCCAGCGCATTGTCTTGGTGAAAAAATTTGCCGTACAGATTCTTTGTCAATTTCTACAGTCTCAGCAATCGCACAAATACTTGATCGACGGTCAGATCGAACCAGATTACCGATTTTTTCGATATTGTCATCCGTTTTTGACGTTGGGAAGGCCAATTGACCCGGGAGGGAATCAATTTCAGCGTCTTTTCGGGCACCTTGAAAACGCTTAAACCACCGAAAAACGAGCACGCGATGAATATTCATTGCTATACCTTTCTTTCAATAAATTGTAAGTTTCAGTAGCGGTTTTTCCGGGTTTCATGTGAATTTTCATAATTCATTGCTCTATTGTTGCATTTATCATTTTACCAACGGAACAAAAAAAAAAAAAAAACTCTATTACGAACGAAGGCTACGTATATACGGATTTGCTTATAGAAGCTAGAGGCACTGCATTCGAAAGAGCAAGCTTCACGCTAAACAACTCGGTCACTGGCGTTTGGCATGTGTGTACTTCTTCTGTAGCAGCGTTAGTCTCGTTATTTAATAGACACACCTCGATGCATTTCCTCAATTCTATTTATTATACTTCAATATTTTTATCAATCTACATAAATCACGCTTCACTCATCGGAAAGAATTTTGAATTCATACTCTATCAGAAAGGAACCCAAAGAGTTAGCTGAAGGAAAAATCGTGACAGTTCAATGTTCAAAAAAGAAAAGGAAAATTCTTAGAGCAACTAGTTTAAATAAAATTTTAATTGAATTGCTTTGTTGTTTTTTATTAGATTGTATAATTTTTAATAAAAAATGTTTCGAAATATAATAAAAAATGATACTATAACATTCCTAAATTGCGAAAAAGTTTCATAAGAAAATTAGGGTAATTTTTTTATTTTTTATTTTTACAAAAGCTTTCATTTAGCTTTCTATGTTCATACGTATGCATGAAAAATATATAAGTCTTTCCAATTTAATATTCGTACCCCCTTCCTATCATCCGATCGAGCCGAAATTTTGTGCATACATGTACAACTCTTATGACAATACAATACTATGATAAGGAGCCTTAGCTTCCGGGCTTTACGTTTCACGTCCGATTGAGTTGAAATTTTACACACACGTAGAACTTAAGTAATTACTTTTTAGTCGGGAATTTTCATACTAAAAAGAAATAGATAAACACAAGTATGGTATGGCCAATTGATACTCACTTAAATTACTCCAAATATGTCAGAAGATAAGAGATAAGCAATTGGACATTTCAAGAAACCAACTCGATTCATTAACATTAAGAAAATACTTAAAACTAAAGTTAACATAGAAATATGAGCTGGCTACTTGACCAACAAACGGAAAAGAGTGATAACCGGCATCAGGAATTGATGATGTGAGTAGACATTGAAGCTGCCCTTTATGTACTCGTTGTAGAAGGATGAATTCACTTCTTTGATTTGGTTTTTTTCACACTTGATCACTTCGTTCATGTGGACGCAACGAATGCAAAAAAAAGCAAGCTTTTATTTAACGATGAACTAAAAGCTATATGCATAATTTTTTTAAATTTCAAACAATATATAATTTACAAAAGCTTAAGGGAATTTAGTACCTTTCGAAATCAAAAGTAGAACATTTTGACAAACTTTTTTCGATTCTTCATAAATCAGCAATTTTTGCTAATTTCAGTATGAAACTTTGCCAAATTGTGTAATAAAGTGTATAGTTTAAAATATTGGATCAAGTTTTGCTATTAAATTAATGTATTTTCTTAAACAACATGAAATAGGAGTAAAAAAATTTAAAAAATAAATTAGCTTACCTTACGTTACCCACAAGATAACATTCGAAAAATGTACAGTAGAACCATAATTCTTATACCAAATTAAAGCTAAATAATGACCTTATTCTGTAAACCTCAAATTTTAAATTTACCTTACATTAAAAAAATTGAAAAATGTTTTTGAAATGAAGTTTGTACTTAGTAACTTTTTTTCATGTATCAAGCTATAAAATAAAATCTAATCATCCCATTAACAAAATTGAGGTTCACAGAATAAAGATCTACAAGTACAACACTCATGTAAAATTTTAAAGCTCTACATGCAAAACATTTTTTTAATCCTGTGGGAAAGTGTGAAAATAACAAACTGAGAAAAAGAGGTTAGTTTATATTGCATTACAAAGAACAAGCCACTTTAGACATTTACATTTTTTGTTGCACAGGGCGTAATAATTGTCGGATTTTGACGCGGTTTGCTTTAAAATGCTTCTAACATTCAACACAACTTTTGAAAACAAATTTTAAAAATCAAATTTTTGAAGGTGCTAAGGTACTATGTCCCCTTAAGGTGTAAATATTTACGATTTCATATATAAATAAGTAATTATGGTACTTAATTTATCGGTCATTACCCAGGCACTTTAGTTAAGGGCCTCCAGCTTTTATTAAACTACGTTTTACAATTTATAAAAATATAATTAATTTATAAAAATTACTTTTATGCCTTTTAGTCCATTTTTAAGTAAGAGTTTGATTTAAAAATGTTTGTTTTTACTTATATTTATCAAGTTTTTGTCCTTATTTAAAAAAAAAAAAGTATAACAAAACTATATTAAAAAATCCTTAACCATACTTTTTGAGAGCTTCGTCTTCTTTTGCTTGCAAAAAACTGTGCGAAACAGAAACCAGTGCCAATTTGTCCAATCATACCAACATGTTCTCATTGAATTCTTTCCCTCAAAATAAAAGTTAAGAAAAGAACCCACACAAAAACAATGTTCATCGGAAACTAACCATCGTTTTGGGTGAACAATAAAACGTTTTACCAGTTCGTTTCACGCGAAAATTTCAGTGAAGATGCAAGAAAAACGTGAGCTTCGCTTTTGGAAAATCCACAGGGATGTGATACCCAAGATAAATTGCGTTTCAGACTCACACGCAAAAGGACTTTAAACGGTGATCAACGGAGCGAATAAATATTAACTCACGACTCTCATACGGCAGAAGTAGAAAAATGACACAAAGAATGTTTTGAAAAAAGAAACGTGTCTAAATTTATGGCGTTATTGTGGTTTTTTGAAGGTTTAAAATGGTTAATGCCCAGTCCCTCTTTGATTGCCTTTTGTGGAATGACCAGGTCAATATTTTCTTTGTGGCCTCACGTTATTTAATAAGACACGATTTTTTTAAGACTATTAGATGTCGGTTTATGACCTGTAATGATTCAGTATGAGATGTGGTTGACTTCTTCATAGGATGCACATGAATATTCCCAATCTGCTGAAAATTTCAGAATTCTATTTTTAGTAATGAACATTTTCTTCCTGATGTAACACGTAAATTGCGAGAAAATTGCTTAGATGTTATCATTCAAGAAATATAAATTATAAAAAGTTTACATTTTAGAATATAAAATTTTCTTTCAATGCTTTTGCCGGATTCATATAAAACTCTTATCAAGAATAATATACTTTTCATTTTATTTATTAAGTGTTCAGTTTCGATGAAAGCTCAACAATGGTTATAGCTCCAAATATTTTAATTATATAATTGGAATTGTTAATTATGCAAGTTGATCAGTAAATGTGTATTTTAATAATGCTTGTTAACTACTTACGAATAATTATGATGTAATTTTAGTGTTAATATACTCGAGCTTATATTAACATATGATATACCCGTATTAAGTCGATATGATTAATATGCGATGCATACATGAGATTTCATCACGATATAGCTACGTTTTATGGCGAACTCTATTATTATACTGATAAGTAATATAAATGAAATTTATAAGTTACTGAAAAAATAATTTTTCATTGCCCATTCAGAAGAAGAAAAAAACATTAATACGCGACACGCGTGGAAACATTCAAGAAGGATTAAAATTTTTGGTGAATAAAATAGTTGCACCAAATTATTTATTGAAATATAAAGACTATTTTGATAAATTTGAGAAGGGAGATCGAGTTTCGGAATCTCAAGCCATTATTTTTTACCTTTACCTTCTCAATGGATGGCTGTAACGGGTTTTCACGAGCATTTCCCTTTAATTAACTTATGGGAGTACTTAACTGAGCATATGAGAACCTCGCCTTGTGACAAAACCATAGGTCATTTAACTATATAGCTTTATTATTCAATGAGTATTGAGAATGAGATAGTAAGATTGAATGTAATAGATAGATTATATATATATATATAAAAGATATTGGAAATTTAACAAGATTGACATGCACACTATATTATCGCGAGCAACCGTGAGACTGCAGCGGTAGCCTAGTGATCATGGTCGCGAACTCATGTCCTGCATTGTTTCCGTCGAGCCGTGGGTTCAAGCCCTGATGCCACTAAAAACCTGCTGGGTAATAAAGCTGATGCATGTTAAATTTGGTCCAGGCCCTAAGTTCTCCCAATGGCTTCGTGAGGTTTGGAGAGGCGCCAATTCAAGTGTCACTTGTCCGAAGTTTAAAATGACGAGCTCCGTCACCAATAGCCCTCGTGTTGCTTCTCAGTGCTAAGTGAATATATTAAAATCTTTCAAATCGCTATTACATCAAGATGTATTAAGCATGTATTTTTTATTCGGACCCCATTACCAGAAGTGTATAGGACTCGAATCTAGTTAAACCAAGTCTACTGTTTATTAGGACAAGTAGAATTCTCTATTATAGTTTGGTTAAGGACGCGATTAAGTAAAAGATCCACATTATTAATTATTTTGATAGTGCTCGTTGCAAAGGTCTGAATGAACAAGCTGAAGCTATTTGGCTGCTTATTCCTAGTGGTCAAGATTTCGGATTCGTGGCCAGCGGATTTCCTTCAGTCGCGGGTTCAATCTTTAGCCGCCAAAGACCCGCCGTGTAGCCGAGGCTGATGCACGCTAAATCTGTCGAGGCCCAAAGTCCTCCCGTTGGTGTGGATCTTAGGAGAGGGGGATGCCAGATCAGGTGTCGTCCTCGTCACTTGACCATGGTTCAAAATTACGAGGTCCATCGTCAATAGCCCTCGTGTTGTTTCTAGTGCGAAGTTAATAAAAAAACTAAACTTGGCTGCTTATTATTGCGTTTCTATGATTCTTACTATTAATAACAACGACAGTTCTCGATACACGCCTTACCCGAAAATCTTGGGCACAATTGATAAAGCAGTTAAAAATTAATTTATCGATTCTGATGGCAGTCAGGGATGTGAAAATTGTTTTTGTCGGACGTTGGGAACTGCGTGCATGTGACATGAAATTGTACCTTGCATTTAGAGATTGCAATATCGATAATTCTACATTGTTTTTTTAACTGGTAATTCGGTGAATTATGTGCAAAACTATATATATATATATATATACACACACACAATGCACTTTTCCTGAGACATCTATAATTACATGAAGCATGTTTTAAAGAAACTAACTCCTACTGATTAAAACAAAACAAAAAACTTCCGAAATATAACATTATAATCCATCTGAAGTAGCACATACACATACACACACAAAAATATTAATAAATTCGTTCATTCGTTGATTGATTAATAGTTTGTAAACGCCGCACTAACACGAGGGCTATTGGGGACGGACCCCTTAATCTTGAATTTTGATCATTTGACGAGGTCAACTCCTGAGCTAGCACTCCTTCTCCAGACCTCCCCCAAAAGTTCGTTAAAGGGAAATATGCGCGAAAACCCGTTACAGCCGTCACTGAGCGGTAATGGTAAAAAATCATGGCCTGAGAATCCGAAACTTGATCTCCCTTCTCAAATTTTCCAAAATATTCTTTATATTTCAATAAATGCGAGTAATTTGATGCAAAAATTTTATTCACCAAAAATTTTAATCCCTCTTGGATGTTTCCTCGCGTGTGATAAAAAAAAATAAGTCGTTTTTAAGAATATTATATATGTGTGCGTGTGTAATAGACGAGTAAAAAGGAGATTAAGTGTCATGACAAGAAATTAGACAACCAGGTATACGCGTCAAGTCTATTTATTCCTTTTGATGATGGAGATGCAATTTTACAATAATGAAGGCTATTAGATTCAGGAGTTACAGTATACAAGTACTTGGAGCCTTGACAGACTTAACGTGCACCAGCCACATTAAACGACGGATCTTAAGTGACATCAGAACTCGAACTATCGACTCGCATTTTCGCGAATATGACCGCTAAGCTACCGCGGTCACTAAAAAGCATGGAGTATTTTTAATATAAGATGGAAATAAATTCAAATAAGGTGCGATTCCTTAATAATTATTCAGGCAACATATATGGATATTGAGAGATTTTTTCATCGGTGTATTTTGTAACCCACTGGATCACAATTCGGAGGCTAAAGGGTTGATAAGTTTTATTTCTTTCGAGCTTACTTTTCATAAGAGATTCACAAATAAATCATTTATTAAATTATATTTTATAATTGTTTTCATGGTGAAAAAATATTCTTGTAAAAGTATTGCTTATAATTTGTTATAAAGTTTTCATTTATACCTTTTATGTTCAATGTACAATATGTTTTAATACATTTTTGTCCCGGTATGCAAGAACCAAGAAAAAGATTATATGATGAATGTTATCTTATAATACCGGCTTAAAGAATTTGCGGTAATACACAGGTATACACTGATTGATTGTTTACTGAGGCCGCGGTAATCTAGTGATCAGGTTTCGGATTCGTGGCCTGCGGTTTTCGGTCAGTCACGGGTTTGAGCCTTGGCCGCTATAGACCCGCCGTGTAGCAATAGCTGATGCACGTTAAATCTATCGAGACCCATAGTCCTCCCGTTGACGCGGTGTTGAAGTTAGGAGAGAGTGGGGCCAGCTCGGGTGCCGTACTTGTCACTTGACTGGGGTTCAAAATTACGAGGTCCGTCACCAATATTCCTCGTGTTGCTTCCAGTATGACGTTAATTTAAACTAAACTAAACTTCAGTGTTTACTATTGTGACATTCAGAAGCTGCGTAAGGACTATTGGCAACGGACTTCTTGATTTTGAATCAAGGTGACGAGATCAAAAATAAAGTCAATTAGGTGATGAAGAAGACACCTGCGCTGCATCCCCTTATCCTAATTTCTACATCTCACAAACGGGAAGACTTGGAGCCTCGACAGATTTAAAGTACATCAGCGCCGCTACATGGCACGTCCATATTGGCATCAGGATTTCAGCCCACGATTCGATGAAACAACGTCGGCCGCAGTTTCGCGATCATGACTACCGTGGCCACTTACCGGAAAACAAACTGTGCTTGAAAATTTTACCGGATTACTGCTAATAGAAAAAGCCAGTAAGTTTTTAATCACTATTTAGAGTGATATAATATGGATATTATTGGGTAATGAGATACAAGCTTAACCATCATCTTCTTTACTTGGTTGTGGCTGAAAATGACAAAGTCCGTCGATAACAGCCTTGACGTTTCTGTAACCCAGTGCTTCCCAAATTTTTCAGTCAGCATACCTCAGAGGGTCCTGTTCCTTTTCCTCGTACCGCCAACAAAAAATCTTATAGGAACCCCTATTACACAATCTGTTTCAACCATTACGGATTCTGAAAATTTCTCCAAAATAGGAGTATGTTGAATAAAATAAAGTAATAATTTTTTTCATTGTATAATATTTTACTTTTGACGTAAGCAAGCAAACTAACACAAAAATTGAAAAGAAGAAAAATTAATGGTATATTTAAGATTGCATTAAATTGTAAAATTTTGAGGAAATAGGCCCCAAAGAAGATGAATACAGTCTCAAAACCGGAGCTTCGTTTAATTTGCATCGATATTTATTTTTTTATGTAAGTACACGAAAAAAAAATAATAAAAACGCCCGCACAAGCTCCTAATTCTGAACGGGCAACACATGCATTGTGATGTTTTTAGAAAGTTCCCTATATTTACCGTTTCGTCATTGAAGAATTTTTTTTCAGAATGAAAAAAAAAATGATGCAAGTTTCAGTAGTTTCTCTTTTCCAGGAATCGACAATGTTACAATTGCCAATTTCAATAAAAACTTCTACCTACTCTTTTTGGAAAAATTCTTTTAATATTCTTAAACTATTTTGTTTTTTCTTATAGCTGTGTAGCAGCGATAGTCATTTTTTTTACCCGCTTACCTCTAACGACCTCTCACGTACTTCTTGGAGTACGCGTACAACAGTTGCGAACTGCTGCCGAGGTTAAAAAAACTAAACAACTGCACTAAAGAAACTTAAAAACTTAAGGTAATGATGCAAAAAAGAGACTATTCTCTAATATTCGTTGATTTTTGGTTGAGCATTTCTGAAAAGCAAACAAATAAAGAACAAATAGAATAATTTTTTCGCTCCACACACAGTCCTTAAAACGACCATTATATTTCAAAGTGAAAGAAGTACCTTTCCCCCTCCCCGGTGTATGATGTAAAATGAAATATGCAATTTTGAGACTACACATACACGAATGCTATACAGCTCTTACGCAAAATTTTCTGACCTCCAAAAAAGCTCTTCAACACAATCATCCACACCAATTTTTCCAAACAAACTTCTAAGTAAAACACCACACACACACATATATGTATACGTAGAAAATTAAGCGCCTCAAACTTTCTTCCATTTTGTTTTCTATCTTCGCCTATCATCCATCAAAATTAAAAGAAGGATAAAGAAAATGAAAGAAACTGTAAAAGAGGAAGACGAAGAGGAGGGACCCCACCAAACCAGAGGTCACGCAATCGCTGATCCGTGTCCACCACCAAGATATTTGCGTACGTGTGTCCATCTCAACCTCCCTCATTAGAGCTTCCTTTTTCATTCCGAGACCGGATTTTCAGAGAGATATTGTCTCTCGCCAACAGCTCCCACTCCGGTATTGTTCTTTGATTCATTTTATGGTTTATCCCATGAAGCCGAAATTAATAAAGAACTGGAAAAAAAATGACCGCCGCGGTTTTTTTTTTTTTTTTTTTCGTTATTATTATTAGTATTTTTATTTATATTTGTTTCAGCTTCGGACCGTGGCCAATTACTTCGTTGCACGCATCACTTCACTTCTTTTGTTTCGATCTCTCCCTCCTCATCCCGTGCTTTTGTGCTAAATGAAATTTCGGGTGTCTTGAAATGAATATGAAGTAGGGAAGGTCCGTTTGAATTTATGGTGCTGGCGTCACTGGGGTTGGTGACACCCTACCTCAGTGTGGTTCCCAACCTTTCTCAGCTCGTGTTTCCCATCTGGCTTGGTTCCTTTTCTCTCGTGCACCCCCGACATCGAATACTTCAATTTCCCCTCTCCTTTCAATTTTTTAATTTTTTTCTTCTTTTTTTTTGTAGATTTCGAAAACATCCCACAAAAATGTATATTTAGAATAAATTCAATTGCTGTGTTTTCATCAGTCTTTTTTTTTTTTTTTTTTTTGGAGTAACATCTAGTCTAAGCTAACAAATTCACAAAAAGATTGGTAAAAAGAAAAAAAATAATGGAATGGTTTAGAATATTTAGGACTGTATTGAATTATGAAGCCTTGAAAAAATCATGCACAAATAGGGATAAATACAATCTGAAATGCTGAGCTGCTTTTCATTTCTTTTAATATTTATAAAAGTCACGCATCCCGGGATACCCTAGCAATTCTTCTCTATTTTCGACCCTCAATCAATCAGTTTTTCAATCAATCTCCAAATAATCCATTTTCATCTTTTTTTCTCCATTTTTTCAATCGTCTCGTTCACAATTATATCTTGTTTGACGCTGCCTAACCATATCTTGATCTCTTTATGACATTAAATCTCACAGTCTCTCACTTACTCACCCTCACTCACTCAAACCGTAGTCCGCGGAATACTATTGCACCATGAAAAGCCACTTAAGTGTTCGTGAAAAAAACCAAACGCACAATTTAGAAATGTTACAAAAGAACAATCTATAAATCGGAAAATAGATTTTTATGGGATTGTAATCAGCAACTTCGATGGGCAATTAAACTCTTTAATTTTGTATATGCAACATCGTAAACTTAATGCACATCTTACTGCTATGAAAAATGACGTCTCATACAAGACCGAGAGGTATAGAAAAACTAAGCAAGTTACGTCACAATGTTTGACGAGGCAATTATCCACCCGAAATTATTTTGGATCTCTGTTAAAGATGAGTCCGGCAAAACCTCCCGGAAAACATTATTATATTATTATTTTGCACATCATATCTTTGCAACGCAAAATTTTAAACGATGGTTAATATTGAAGCAAAGAAACACGATAATATGATGTGATTGTTTTATTAACATCGCACTAAAAAGCGACACGAGGACCCGTTATTTTGAACCTCGATCAAGTGACGAGGATAACACCTGAGCTGGTACCTCTCCCTCCAACTTTTCACAACACGCCAACGGGAGGACTTGAGACTTCGTCCAGATTTAACATGCATCAGCCTTGCTACACGGTGTATTTTTAGTGGCATCAGGGCTCGAACCCACAACTCGACGAAACAACGCCGGCCACGAATCCGCGACCATGACTTGTAGGGTACCGCTGCAACAACAGAAAAATGTGAGAGGCTGGGAAATTTAAAAAAATGAGATGTGAGAGGTTTTACCATTTATTTATCACTATATTGTGAAAATCTTCAAGGATCTCCAGACTCATATATCGCATAAAATTTTAGATTTTTAAAAAGTATTTGAATTTATTTTTAAATAAATGAGTTCGTAACTATCAAAAATATCGTATTTATTCTTTTATAAAAGCAAATATTTGAGGCAGCGTTGGCCAATTCCTCACCCGTGATGTAGTTTCGCTTTTTTTATTTTTATTTTTTCTTTCCATTTAAAAATGGGAGTTATATTTGCGCTCAGTGTGTGCCCTTTTTAATGGGTTTTCTTTAACTCACATTGCAACTTTGGTTCAAAAATTTGAAAGCTATTTTTCTTACATTTTAAAGCGCTCAATTGGCCTGAAATGTTCTGTACACGATTGTTTTGGATCACAATACGATAGTTTAATAATAATTAATAAAAATTGATGGAAAACTAATTATTTAAAGAATTAAATTTTACGCTAAGTTTCTCGCCAAATTGCTAAATGGTAGCCAAATCCGTCATTTAATAATTTATTGTTTGCCTTAATTTTGATTACATGTTGCTGATATAATATTCAATTTAATAATATATGGTTTGCTCTAATTTTAACTAAATATAGGTTAATTGATTAACATAATGCTTAATTGAGCTAAGAAATTTCACACGTATTTATTTTAGATAAATTTAATAAACGTCAAATAATTAACTATTGAAACTAATTATTGAGTAAATTCAATTTGACTCAACGTTCCCTTTTACTCTTAAAATTTAAAGTGTAAAAAATTATGTTAAGCAAAGTGTGAAGTTTGAAAAAAAAAAAAAAAACATGTTCCACACATATCTCTTTTTTTACCGGTGTTATTTCAAGATTCTATATAACTTGCCATGTTATGCTCAAACAGTGACGAATTTAGGATGGAACTGGATATGTAATTTGTAAAATGAAATGTAAATAATTCTTTTAACTAATTGATATGTAAGTACTTCTCTTGATCTCGTATATAAGTAAGCAGCTATCGGTAATTAGTTAAGTATCTTCGTTCACACAGCGCATCACTCTTTTATAAATTATATATTACATCGTATTTTTTTTAAAAAAAGTAGCCATCTTTAAATAAAAGTTTGACTTAAAAATATTTAAAATATTTTTATTTTCATTGCAACTTTAATTTTAAAAATTATTTCTATTTTAAGGCTTTAATTGTATTGTGTAGTTCGAAAAAAAAAAGAAAGAAAGAAAAAGAAAAGAAACATTGTCACTGTTCAGTGTTCGTCAACTTCATAAGAATTGAGGAACATAGGAGTAACCGACTCTACCAACCAAGCTTCCAAGCATGCCGAGGTGTGTGTTCGCCCTGCTTCCGAATTCTTATTGCTCGTACTGTCGAAGAGCAAGGTGGTCGGGAGCCTAATGGTCATAGTCGGCAACTCGCGGCCGGCGTTATTTCCATGAAGTCGTGGGTTCGAGTCCTGATGCCTTCTAAGACCCGCCGTGTAGCAGAACTGATGCACGTTTAATCTGTTGAAGCTCCAAGTCCTCTCATGGCATGGTGGGGAAATTTGAAGCGGAAAATTTCAATTTCGGTGTCATCTTCATCACTTGATCGCTCTTCAAAATGACGAGGTCAGTCGTCAATAGCCCTCGTAATGTTAGTCAATCACTCGAATTTGATAAGCGATTTTGATGCAAGTTAAATCTGGATCGAAATTTCTCACATTAGCATAAATAAGGAGAAAGAAGTAGCACAGTTCCGGTGTCGTCATAAACATTTTTTTCTGGTAGAAAATCTCCCTTTGCAGAATCAATGTGTTTACCCTTTGACTCTATGAGATATATCTTCAACGAATACTCCACTTTTAATTGTAATTACTGATTTAGGTCCCAAAACGAAAATAATTGATTTTTTCTACATGACTTTGATTTTACTTCATACGGAAAAATTTCCTTCATTACATGTTTTATTTTCTATTCATTTAATTTAATTAAAAACTGCTTTTTATTCTATGTGTTATTTATAGTTAGACTTTAAAATTATTTAACATAAAAATTACAAATTATTTACCATGTGTATGGCATAATGTTCCATGAGGATTCAGAGCAGGAAATTTCGAACAACAAACAAACCACCTGGTGACGAATTAAATACATAACCATGTTCCAAAAATACGCATTCTGTCCCCAATAACCCTCAAATTGGTTCATGTGTGACGTTAATTCAAGTAAATGAATTCTATTTTGTCAGCATATATATATATATATATATATATATATATATCTTTGAGTAAGTCCAACCCCGTTATATAGATATAATTCAAAATTAAATGGTCTCTCAGAGGCTTATCTTCTTTAGGGAAGTATGGGCTTCATTATCGCGAGCCATCTTAGGGTTGTTTATTTTTCCCTGTGTTTAGTAAACACAGATGATGCTCCCCCAGTATACCCCAGTGAGCTTTCTCTATTTTCCTCCCTCCTTCTTGTCAATCAATTTTTACGTTTCCTCACTTTTTCTAATGTCTGGATCACAGGGGCACATTGGTTAGAGCAGCTTAGTCAGATTTGGCTCTTGCGCCAGTAAACCTCTACTTTCCCTCATCCACTCATGCATTCACTTTACTGTCTTTGGTAAACATGAGACACACATTCGTATTACCCCAGAGATCTTTCTATATTTTCGACTCTCCTTGTCAATTATTTTTTTTAAAAAAATCTAACGTATCAATTATAGGTGCATGTTGTTTGGAGTAGCATAGGCAGATTTACCTCTTGCGCCGTAAAATTAAACTTTCACACCTTCACTTACAATCAAAACGCCTTTCTTCAAAAGCGAAGTTCCTTTACGGCATTCGCTTTCAAAATGTGGAATACGTAACCTTGAGAATACGCAAAACTTTTCAAGGAGCATGAGAACATATTACGAAAGAAAAGGCAAGAACACTGCACTGCACCGGAAGGAAAAAACTTGGTAAAATTCTTATCTCACTTGGTAATACGTTAAAGGGAAAAAATTAAAAATAAAACTCTAAATAAGCGCGTAAATCTAGAGAGTCTGAATCCATTTTCAATATTTTGTTATAAAATTTACAATTAATAGAAAGAATAAAAAACGTTATATTAATGAAAACAGATTGAAGGAATTAATCTAAAGTTGTGAAATAAGTTTATATAGTATAAGTACTAGTGTGAAGCAAAAGTTTACATTGTATATCAGCATTTTTAAAAGTATATGATAAAGCACTTTTCTGAAATAAGTTTTTTAGATTTGATTAATTATGCTGGTTTTATTCCAAAACTGCACAACAAACAAAGTGGTACTTGACATCATAATTTTGGCCATGGTATTGATGTATTTTAGATGTTATACATTGTTTGGAAAAGTTTTGAATTAAATATGGAAAACAGTATCTTATAGACGAGAATAACTGTAGAGTTCTCTTTCCATCACTTACAGTGGCCACGGTAGCTTAGTGGTCATGGTTTCGGATTCGTGACCGGCGGTTTTCGTTCAGTCGCGGTTTCGATCAATGGCCGCTAAAGACCCGCCGTGTAGATGGGGCTGATGCACGTTAAATCTGTCGGGGCCCAAAATCCTTCCGTTAGCGTGGTGTGGAAGGAGAGAGGGTGCCATCTCAAGTGTCGTCCTCTTCACTTGACCGATGTTCACCGTCGCCAATAGCCCTCGTGTTGCTTCTAGTGCGACGTAAAAAAACTAAACTAAATTCCATCAATTACAATATCTCTTGTATCCCTTGATTTTCTTGTAAGCATTGGTCTTTTGAACTGAGCAATGCTTTTAGGACTATCGGTGAAAATGCGATCTCTAAGGTGCCTCCAGAGGAAAAAATTCAAGTGACATGAGATCTTGGAAACACGAGAGACTGATATCAAGTTCTGAGAATGTTGTCGAGACAACATTCCTAGTTGCAATGCTCTCCTCAGCGCAATCAAAATTGGCCTGGATGTGAATCGAGAGGATCTTCCAGTCCTTGAGCCGTCTTAGACTAACCCTTGTGTCATGAAAACCTAAAAGAGGCCTTAAACGAATTCCTCTACTTGAGAACAATAGAACTTTAATTTGCACCGTAACATTGGATAGTTTCACATGTTGAAGTGGACTGTCGCCTAGTGGTCATGGTTGCGGATTCGTGGTCGGCGTTGTTTTCATCAAGTCGGGGATTCGAGCCTTGGATGAACTCCATCCACCTGAATGAACTGAATGATGAACTGCATTGATGACGATCTACCCAGAGGTTCCAAGTCTTCCAATCGTGTGACGTGGAAGTTTGGAGAGGAAGGTGCTCGCTTAAGTGTATTCATTGTCACTTGACCGAGGTTTAAAATTATAAAGTCCGTCACCAAAAGTCCTTGTGTCGCTTTTTAATGTGACGTTAATAAACAACTAATTTCGGACGTAAAACTGTTATGTATTTTTCCACATAATTAAAGAAAATCCCAAACCTTATTTTAAGATTATCCTCACAAACAAACAAAATTAATTTTCTCAAAGATATTAACATTTTATAAGCTGACTTTTGACCCCCCTTCCCCTGTTTTTTTTTAATTAACCAAAACAAAAAATATATAGCTTCTTAAAAAGTTTCCCTTCCCATTTTTTACATTGCAGTTCACTGGAACTATTTCTGTTTTGCTGCTTTACCACAACAAAAATCCTCAAATTTTACAAGCACATATTTTCCCACGCATTCTTTTCCGATCCACATGTCAAAACAGACCCACCCCTTGTTAAAAAAAATAGAAACAAGCAAACAAAAAAAAAGAAGCAAACCCCATCATACCCGAGACTTTTTTGTGCATTAAACCATAAGAAATGGGCAGCCTCTTACAGAGCATTATTTTACGATCTAATCGGTAATAGCTTTCTTACTCTTTTGTTAAACGCTTTCTTTACACGGAATCCAGATTCCAAAACAACAAAGGCAACTTCCAAGAAAATATAATCGAGCTCTTTGTCTCGGAACGTTTTGTTGGCCAAGCTTTTGGGCTCTCTCAGAATGCGAGTTTAAAAACGAGTACTCTATTATGGTTTAATGGTTGAATGGAAATTATTGGCGAACATTTTCTCTTTCTCTCCCTGTCTTCTTTGTTTGGTGCCACCAGAAATAGACACAGGAACGAATCTTCCACGGCAAGTTCGTTAGAGTGCACTTGTCAATGATTCCTTGATTTGCGGTCACGACTCAAACTGGACAGAAGCAATCGCTCGGACTTTCTTCTTCTTATCATTATTGTTAAAGGTCATTGCTAAGGACTTTTGATAAGAGGAATTGACCGGAAAATTGCTTGAGCTTCCTTAAGAACATTTAAGAGTTCTTGTGCTGTTGGGTTTAATGAAACACGAAACTATAAATAAAGACACCCATCAGTTTTTTGAAATAAACGTTTGGGGATTTTATAAATGATCCAATTATAATAAAACTTAGGTTTAGTCCAGTAACGCGTTGAGCAAAATAGATGAATCGTTAGGAAATGTTTTAAACTTCAGTTCCTTATTGTTGGATATCTAAATTTTTTTGACATGATAAACTCAGTACAATGACCATTTAAGGACTAATAAAATAAGGTCGCGGCAAAAAGACAGTGATGAACTTAATTTCTAAATTCTAAAAAAAAATCATGTACAACATAAATTTAAAGTAATTGCCTTTTTTTCCTTCAAGAGGCTGGATAAGTAATGTGATCTTTTATTATTTTTCCTCTCAAAATGGGACATCTATTAATTTTTTGGTAATAGCTAATAAAATGACTATGTACTTGTTTTCATAAAACAGAACATCTACTAATTTTTGTATAATAGTATGTGTATTCAAGAAAAATAATAATTCTACATGGTTTATATTCATTATTGAAAAGAACAAGAAATGACTTCCGAGAGGATAAATAATTTATGCGGCCTTACTTTAATCTGAAGAACATTAAATTGTGGCGTATTTCCTTCTCTATTTAACTCTACAACCATCTTAAAGTCTAATTAAATAATCAATAAATGCAAATGTCCAACTGAAGATACGTAAGATAATGAAAAAACACTTTATTAATATGCACACAAGTTCACTCTTTCTCTCTTGAATCCTTCTTAACTCAATTATTTTAGTTTATATTCTAATAATAAAGTCTTAATTTACCAAATCACTTGTCCCGATTACTACACTTATTGTATATAACGGATTAAACTCTTATTACTCAATTTAAGAGTCTCTTCAATTCAAAGGATAAATTAAGATGATTTAATCCAACTACAATTATCTATCATCTTGTCATAATCCTCCATCTCCTGTCTTTTCCCTTTCAAATCTATTTCGTTTATCGTTTCATTTGGGTTGGGAAGGAATTCTTAATTTACGTAATTCAAATTCCCAAAAAGTGCTCGAGGTTAGTGAAGGGAAAATCATGAAAAGTCTAACGTCCCCAAATATATTTAGTATTAATTTCTATTCTTAAAAAATTCTCCATGGAATTTCTTAAAATTTACGTTGGTAATTGAGAATAACGTTTTGAGAAAGGTATAATTGCGACTTGCAATTATACATTTTCGCTCGTCCTCATCTTATTCATAAGTGAAAATACCTTTTCTATGTTTGCATTACAGCTTTTTTGTTGTAGAAGGTTGCTCTTTCCCTTAAAGTGGGACATTTTAACGTCTCGAAACTGCTCTTGGAGACAACGGGATAGGCAACCTAAAATTCGGATACATGGTAAACCAAACCCATTTCAAAGCGACTGAAGTTTATTTTCTTGACGAATCGTCTTAAATACAATTTACATAACACATTTTGATTTCTTTTGTAAAAAAAAATTCAGATTAACTGAATACGAGGGGATATTGTAAAGTTTTAACTATGACTAAGAAATAACCGAATGTCTGGATAAATTTTATTCTGCGTATTAATTCATCATTATGTACATTATGTTCTAAATTACAGCTATTCATGTTGATTTGTTTGGTTTCAGGAAGCCGTAAATCAAAGTAATCTGTCATTTCTTGTGAAGTTTTAATAACAGTTAAATGCCTTCACTGCTTAACTTTTCAAAAATTTCTTTTCAACTTGTCAAGCGCTTTATTTCAAAGTTTGCTAGCTGAAATATTTCAACAATATAAATTCTTATTTTTTAATAACACGTCTGTTTAAGCATTTGTTATTAACTTTCATAGCACCAATTATGAATTCCCTTTTACTTCTAATATTCTATAAAAATTTTGTTACAATTCACAATTTTATCACTACTTTTGAAGTTCAGGATGTTTGCAGAATGTAAAATGCTAATTTATTGTAATTAATGATATAAATATGAGCTTTCCCTTTATTTACAAGTTTTAACAGAATAATTGCTTTTTAAAAATTAAGTTTTACAATTTTAAAGAAACTTTTTGAAAAATCTTTGTTATTCTGAATTTAACTTTCATCATCTTATTTGAAGTCTTATTAAAAAATTATAGGATTTCATATAAGTTTTCTAATTTTATGGTTTTGTAGGAAGCACTATGCAAATTTTTTGATTCTTCCCTAAATTTAATAAAATGAAACTTTTTTTTTTTTAATTTGATCTTTGTGCTATTTTAACTCTACACTTCTTTCAAATTAATGTTTCAGCGTTTGAAAAAATATTATAACTTACGAATATATGTATTCTATTTTTCATATTCATTTGTAAACATTGAAAATCAGAAGCAGGTAATAAATACAACACGAGGATATTCATTGCGACTTAATTATCTACATGAATCAAAGTCAATGTTCGAATGTATGAATTCTTGTAGACTCAACTTCCACACGACCGTTTTCGCTGAAAATTTCATAGTTCCAGGAACAGCTGAAAAATTTTGTTAAAATTTAAGAGAGAGTGAGAGAGTATTATTTCATAGAGTATATTTTCACACACACACATTTCAGAGTATTAGGGCCAAGAGTGTTTAGAGAGTGGTTTAAATGAAATCCGATTGATAGTGCTGTTAAAGCGGAGTATAAGGGGCGAGTTGGCGATCACGGTGATTGATTCGGTGACTTTTAGAATAGGTCGACTAACTATCATAAAGTACCGCAAAACGGTCGAAAATCTGCAAAGTTTTAGAAACAAATAAATCATAGCATTAATAATTGACAAATTTAATGTAGAATTATTTATAGCTTAAACAATGTTATGTTCGTTTATATATATATATGTGTGTGTGTGTGTTATATATATATAAGATTGTAAATAACTATTATTGTTAATTAGACTTATGTATAATATTTAAGCTACATAAAATCATACAATTTTTTTATATATAAATTAAAAATTGCGAATATTAAAAGAGTTGGAAAAAAAAAAAACTTGAACTATTTTTTGTGAGTTTTGACTTTTGAAAAATTTTGCTTCACCAAAATTAATGTTTTTAACTATTGCACTTTTAGTGGAATGGCTTTCCAAACCATTACTTGGTTCATTGTTGATAGAAGATAGCTTTTAATTAACTTCAACGTTAAAAAGCTTTTCTCGCAAGAAGCAACTGAAACTCACACTGTCAAAAGTCTTTACTAAAAGTCTACTCTCTCTTAAATTTTAGGGCTGATTTTTGGAAATGTTTTTTCGCTATAAACGTTGACATTTTCAATGCGGACTACTTTTAGCTTTGTTCTTTTCAATTTTGTTGCTTGAAGATGACATCTGAACCGTTTAATTTCTCTGGTAATATTTTCATTTTCTTCCATCTCATCAAAATTATCTATGAGTTTTGAAGTCAGCTTCAGGAATCAACTTCAAATTTTTCTTATGCCTTCCCCTCGGGGGGGGGGTGCCCTCCTTCTCTAAGCCACTGATTATGGCATTCTTTGAGGATAATATGCATCTAGTTTACCAGTTTTAATACACATAAGCTCTTTTTTCTAAATACGGTGAATGATACTCTGTCTATAACCAGAGCATTTAATACCTTCGCTATAACAAAATCCTCTTATATCGATAGATGAAAGAAAAATGTTATTGTGAAAATTTCGATTTCTTATCATTAAAATAAACCAGTTGGGCCTAGAAATCTCCTAAGGACCAATTTAATCCTTACGTACGTCTCAAACATTCACTAATTCAAGTGATTTCCAAGATGACAAAACCATTTTGCAATCCAATGAATGACCACTGAATCCTTTACATTTATAATCCAGGTAGATTTAACATCCAGAAAAGATGCGGCTCTATAATAGGTTTAGAACCTTTCCTCTAGCAGAATCCATCCAGTTCACGACATTCTTTATGAATTCAGTATCGATTTGTCGGAAGAGGCCTCCTCCCTGCATCCTTACCACGTTTCAAAACGAACCGGGGGGTGGTCCACCCCTCTCTGTCGTGGATTTTCTGCCTCCTTTGAGCCAAGTCTTCCCCTAATGAGGACAGAGGGATGGAGTTAACCCTCCTAATGATGGACTTAGTGTCGAGATCTGTCCCGAGGCTCCGACCCTGCTCGCGAGTCGGACTCCGCTCTCTAATGAGGACAGTTTCTCTCTCTCCTTCATTGATCCGCATAGAGAAGAGAGAAAGTGGTGTGAGTGCTCGAGGGGTTGGGGTACAGTTGATTAATTTGGCGCTGGAGGTTTTGTAAGGTGGATGGGGTTGTCAACCGATGGAATTGTAGAAATGGGTAAAATGTTGTGAATAATAAAATCGATGTTTTTTTATAATTTGGGGGAGGGGGTACTGGATGTTTATGGGGTGGGTAATATGCGATAAGATATTGTTATTAAAATAACGCAATTCAGTAATTCTCAAACTTTCTTCTCATTGTCCCCCTTAGCTATCACTGCTTTATCCTGATATACACTCCTGGTTATGTCTGAAAGCTCCAAAATTACCCCAGTAAGAAATATATTTATACGATAATTTTCAATTTGTTATTTTTCTTTCTGTTTCTTCATGTTGAAAGCTTATACCAGTATTCAAAATATTTTGAATCCGAAAAGACTATTGACTAATGTGAGATTATTGTTGTTTCACTTTTTTTATAAGTGGGAAATCTATAAATAGAGTTCCAAAATAGATCCTATTTTTAAATAAGTTTTTTCTGATTCACTTTTATCTTATTTTCTAGTAAATTACCCACCAGGTTTATGAACATGTAATCAAAGTTATTAAATTTTGAGGCTATTTTCGAAGTCTTATAATTTACGAGTGTGGCTCAAAAAAGTACCTGTTTGTTTCACGAAAAATGCTATTGCTGAAACAAGTTAGGCTTGGGGACCAGTTGACTGTTCGCTCAAGTTGGATTTTGTTAAAATTTTGAAAAGAAAATTAGGGTTTTTTTTTTGTTTGTTTGTTAAAATTGATATTTAGATAGTTTTCTGTATGTCACACCTATTCATTTTGATGTTTCTCATATATTGGCACATACAAAACATAAAAGTAAATATGAGGGTAGTTCGACACGTACACGTGTTCGATAAAAGAAGGCGTTACAAATACAAGCTGATGTTACCAATGTGCGCTGCTGTCTATTAAATGGTGCCAAAACAAATGTGACACTGATTCATAGGTAAAATTTGATTTGGAAGTCATATACTGCCAATTCAAAATTTAATTGATGCCATTCATCGTTATAAACAGGAAACCAAGCAACAATCAAAACAATGGGTTGCTTCCCGTGTGACCGTGGTAGCTGAGAAGTCAAAATCGTGAGTTGGCGGGTGATATTTCCATCGAGTCGTGGGTTAGAGACCTGATGCCACTAAGGAACTGCCGTGTAGCGGGGTGATGCACGTTAAATCTGTCGATAGAATGGTGTAGAAGTTTGGAGAAGGATACTAGTTCAGATATCATCCTCGTCACTTGACAGTGGGTCAAAATTACTAGATCCATCGACAACACCCTTCGTGTTGCTTCTAAGTGCGACACAAATATAAAACAAATCGAGGAAATCAATTTTAATTGTCAGAGTTGCTTGTGAATAGCAAGGAGACCACGTTCATATTTTGACAACCACTGAGTTGATTCATTGATTGTCTACTATCGAATACGATACGAAGGCTATGATGGACGGATTTCCTAACTATGAGCCTTGATCAAGTGAGCAGAACGACACCTGAGCTAATACCGCAATTTTCCAACTGCCACTCTATCCCCTAGTGGAGACATTTAAGCTTAAAAAATTTCATGTGCATCAGCCCCTCTATGGTAACAAGACTCAAGGGTACAGCTGGACGGAAGTATCTCTGACTTCCACAATATAGGATTCAAACATGGAACATTTCTTCAAATAAAAAAATAGATTAATAATAATATTGTACTTTGCTCGCTAAATTACGCGGAGTAGAGCACTTTTTAAACTTACATTTCCTTTTTATTGAAATAAATCTTTTTTTAATCTTCAGTATGTATCATGTTTCACATTTATTTTTTATACTTAGAGTATTAAAGAAAAAAAATTCATTCATTCTTGAATTTTAAGAGAAAAAACATGCACTCACCAACTCACTCTCTCTCTCTCTCTCTCTCTCTCTCTCTCTCTCTCTCTCTCACACACACACACACACACACATATATATATATATATATATAATACACTATAAAACTTTTAGAACAAAAACTAAAAGAAAGATCACATAGATAAAAAGATAGCCAAATATTAAAATACAAATATTATCAAATGTAAAAATTCGTATGAAAATAAGCCGAAAATTTATATAAATACATCAAATAATTTATTAATTTAATACACCCAAAACCCTACATAAATTTTACATACTGTACTATTTATATGCCTTACTCTATTTAAGAATCAAACCAACTTAAATCTTAGCAAGGAAAGAGAAAAGCAACAATCAAAAATGGAGATAGTGTAGTATTGTTACAAACATCGGAATGGAATAATGAGTATTTATATAGGGTTTATTTCAAAATAAATTTTTAAATATTTTTGAGTTTATAATATTTATTAACTTATTTTTTAATAATTAAAATTACTTCCTAACTTATTTTAGATTAAAGTATTAGTGTTTAATTACATATAAATAACATATTGTGTGTATAACTATTTATATATATATATATATATATATATATTTGGGAAGCGAAGAGCATCATATTTACGGCTGTCTTAGAAAAAGGAAAAATATAAATGGACAAAATTTAAGTGTTGTGACGCCTGCCCGATCCGGGCTGCCTCTTGTGCTATAGCTAACTCAATTATTAAACACTAAGACACAATAAATAAATCAAAGAGACACTAGAATAATATTTACGGAATTTATTAACTTCTATTTACTATAACAACAACTATTTATGCTCTCCCGGGGTAGAATTCTATTAACCTAATTCAACCTACCAATAGTAATCTAACAGACTCTTACCACTAATCCTTCCTCGACTGCAACTCAGACTCTAGATCGACTGTTGAAAACTGTAATAACTAAATCTCTTGCAACAATCTTTAATCTAATCATCCACCTCCACCTCTCTTTCTACCTCTTTCAACTCCTCCTTCAACCTCTCTTTCCACTTCTCCTTCAGCCTCTCTATCGCGTCTTTCAGTCGGGTTTATATATTTCCTAACTATCCCGCTTCACTTCACTTCATTTCTACCTACTTTCTATCTACATATTCACGTTTCATTTTTGGTTGGGCAAAGGTTGTTTAGCAAAAGCAATCAATCTCAATTAAAAGTTCCCAAGGTTAGTGAAGAGAAACCGCGAATAGCCCAATGTCACAGTGTGAGAGTCATTCATTCCTAGCACGAGTACTTTTTCATTCGCTCTCGTATATATACATATTTTATTACGTTATGTACTTATCTGGAATAATTTTTTATGCGAAAAAATGTCCCAAAATTGAGTCTTGTATTTGACAAAAAGAGACTTCATAAACGATAGTTATTTCCAATACCCAGATCAAATACAGAAATATTATATTAAATGTATATAATTGTGTTGTACATTTTACGTTATTGTATGTTACTATATATGCCTGTTACTATTTAATGTGTTTTTTTTAATTATTTGTACTTATTATTAGCCACCCAAGAGACTATTGTTTTAGGTGGATGACTTTTGACGAACCCGATCACTATTCAATTTTTTATCCCGTTTGCTTCAATTTTAATTACACTTAGCCTAAATATATTTTATGCAATAATCTATCGTTTTCTTTAATTCTAATTATAAGCAAATTATATAACGTTCAATTTAATAATTATTTATCGTTTTCTTTAGTTTTAATTACATGTAGCTGATATAATATGCATTTTAATAATTTATCGTTTGTTTTAATTTCAATTACATTTAGCTTAAGTATATTCAATTAAATAATGTATCGTATCCTGTAATTTTAGTATGGGAAAAGTTTACTATTTTTCATTTCTCGATATTTCATCGTTTACTTTAATTCTTATGATTAATCGAGTAATTTAAATATAATTATAAAAAAAAAACCGCATCTTGGGTGACTAAATCTGTTCTTTGCAAAACTTTGCATAGAACTTTTTATCTTTTATTTTAATATTTTAATATGAAGTATTTTAAAGCAGTTCACTGATTTGGAACTCCTATTTACCTGGGTTTTTTTTATTTTTTGTTTATGAACTAACGTTCACGCAACCATTTTCCACCTTTGTTTTTTTAAATAATAAACATGAGAATATAGGTATTAAATGTTGCACTTTCCTTAAGTCTTAAAAAGAGTGTTTAATTTACCAGAACTAGAACGCGGAATAAATTTATTTATTAAATATTACGTTTAAAGAGTTGAATAAAAAAAATCATTTACTTGGGATGGTTGACGCAAATAAAATATCTCAAGCATTTTCGAGTTAATAATAAATTGAATAAAATAAAGCCCAACTCTTATTTTTGGAAAACTTATCTCATGACTAAATTCAGACACGTTTCTTACTAATTGTAAAAATATTTATCATGTTTAAGTCTTAAGTACATGTTTGTTGCACTTTTCATAAAAGGGTTTGTCTATAAATTTTTGTTCGTTTCGATTTCAGATCAGTTACTGCTCAACTTAAAATTTTTACAAGTATCAAAAATATTTTGCGTTTTTATTTCACAGATCTAACAGTTTGGACAGCAACATCGATTGTGTTAATTGAGAACAGTATTTAATTGTTGAAATAAATTATTTAGCATTTGAAATTACAAAATATAAACATCATTTTCATCTTATATAGATTGCATTCTGATTATGGTTATTCTGAAACACAATTAATATTTAAAGTAAAATGCATTTGGTTTTACTATGATTCTCGAGACGTTATAAGAAAATGTACGGCTTGGTTCGAAAAATAAAACTAAACTTTAAAAAAAAAATCCCTTTTTCAGACCCATTCATAACGGGTCCTCATGTACATCTAACTAATGTTTAAAGCTACTTCATTACGTTATTTGAATTAAGAACCTTGCCTTGTGTAAGAACCGTGACATGTGAATAAGCATAACCATATAAGAAATGTATTGATTCAGATAGGGTAACTTTTCGAACTTCAAATTTCGTCGATTCACTGAGAGAACTATCAGGTTTTATCGTGAACCCCCCTTCCCTCCCCCAGAAAAGTATACCTTAAAACAATTTTTGAAGCAGATTAATATGTTACAGGTACTTTAATAAAAACAATTAAGGAAAAGTGTTTTATTTTTTAATAAAACTCTTTTACGTAAAACTAATGTAATTTATTTATTAACGGCATTTTTTTTACCCGTGTTCCAGGTATCACCTTTTTTTATAATTTTTTATTTATTTATTTTTATTTTATTTCATTTTATTTATCATTATTTATTATTATTTTTATTTACTTTTATTTATTTATTTATTTTTATTGTTATTATTATTAATAATAATTACATTATTATTAATAATAATAGTTACACTATTTTATTGTTATTATTATTAATAATAATTACATTATTATTATTAATAATAGTTACACTATTTTTATTGTTATTATTATTAATAATAATTACATTATTATTAATAATATCATTAATAATAATTACATTATTATTAATGATAGTTACATTACTATTATTAATATTAATAATAATTACATTATTATTAATAATAGTTACATTACTATTATTATTAATAATAATAATAATTACATTATTAATAATAATTACATTATTAATAATAGTTACATTATTATTATTATAATAATAATTACAATATTATTAATAATAGTTGCATTGTAATTAATAATAATAATAATAATAATAATAATTACATTATTAATAATAGTTACATTATTATTACATAATAATAATGTAATGATAATATAATTAATAATATACAATTAATATAATTACATTATTATAATTAATAATAATTACATTATAATTATTATTAATTACACTATTATTATTAATATTGATTACATTATTAATAATTACGTTATTATTAATAATAATTACATTATTTTTATTATTATTATTATTGATTACATTATTATTGTTATTATTATTATTATTATTAATAATAATAATTACATTATTTTTATTTTTATTATTGATTACATTATTAATAATAATAATAATTACATTAGTATTAATAATTACATTACTATTATTATTTACGTTATTATTTTTATGTATTTATTTATTATTTATTATTGTATTTATTATTAATTAATTTATTATTTTATATTACCACTCTTATTTTAGTGATGCCTTTTTTTCATAAACTGTCGAAACCTGACTTTGTTGATGTTGTCTGCAACCGCATTTCATATTCTGAATTAAATTTTTATCCATATTTGGCTTTTGTAAGCATACATGCATATTTCATTCATATCGGATGAACAACAGAAAATCCCGTGCTATATACATTTGCATGTACGTCACTGCTGACGTCGCTTTTTTTTGACGGCAGCCCACACACGAAGCTTTTGATTTTTTTTCCCAAGCATTGCTAAATGCATATTTATACTTTTTAGTTAAAAAGTACAAGTCAATTGGTGTGAGTTTCTTATTATTTTCTTCACGAGTTTTTATTTTGACTCACGACATATTGGGGTTCCGGGAAACACAGTTTGAAGATCACTGAACTAGAGGTGTTGGTGAGATAAGAGAAGATAAAGGAAATGGCGAGATTGGTTGAGTACAACACCATTCAGGTGTACGTTAGTGTGAGGTGATCTCTTAAAAATGGATACTTGAAACGGATTTTGTCACAAGAAGTATAGGGAACTCGGATCCAGTTTGCTCAATCCTGCTATTTACTATTATTAAGATAAACTGAACTCTTAATTATAATATTCCGTTAAGGGAACACATTTAAGTAAGAAATCCTCATTAGTAATTTATTTTGATAATGCTTATTCCAAATCTGAATAAAACTGGTTGGTTGGTTACATTAACGTCGCACTAGAAGCAACACGAGGGCTATTGGCGACGGAACTCGCACTTTCGAACCTCAGTTAAGTGACGAGGTTGATACTGAGCTAGCGACTCCCTCTCCGAACTTCCACACTACACCAATGGGGACTTTGAGTCAGGGCATATTTAATGTGCATCAGCCTCGGCTACACATTGGGTTTTTAGTGGCATCAAGGCTCGACGAAAACCGCCGGCCGCGAGTCCGTGAATATGATAACTAGGCTATCGCGACCATCTGAATAAAACTGATTAAACATTTTGGGATTGTGAGGGGAGTTGGAGAGAAACCAGCTCAGGTGTTATCCTTATCACTTGACCAAGGCTCAAAATCATAAAGTCCTTTGTCAATAGCCCTCGAGTTGCTTCTCAGATCGAGGTTCAATAAGCAATCACCTCAAGCAAAATAAATTTTATGAAGATAATTTGATTTTTCTTAGTAATAAATAAAATTTATAATACTACCTTCGTTAAGATATCTTGCTGAATAAAATTGACGTCCATCGTTTTTAATTTCAAAAAGTGAGGATTATTTAAAGTTGGCACGATGTCTGTCGACGTATGACGTAAAGTTGTTGAAGACGTCTTAATCGCTTTAAAAAGAAAGCACTTAAAGGGAAAGAGGCTTAGAAAGGGATAACGAAGAAATCCCTGTAATTCGTATTAATATACAATATTTCTGATGGAATTAGCTTTGATAAATATATTTTTCCTATTTATAAAAATACAGTATCATGGATCTTTAAATTGTTGGGATATAACTCCCTTATCAATACTAGTTTTTTGTATCGTATAACAAGGATTCTTAAAACATGACATTTCCTAGGAAAGTTAACAACCATTTAATACGGAGAGTTACCGATACATATACGAAAACGGTAAATGGGATGTTCGCAAAATTCCTAGAAATAAAAATATCGACTATTTTATTCAGTGAGATATATGCTTAGAGTCAAACATAATAATTCTCTGCATTTATTACTAAGAAAATTATTCTTTAATTTTTATAAACTCAGTTTAACACTACATGGCGGGTGTGTAATGGTATGGCTCGACCCTACGACTACGAAACCAAAGCCAGCCGCAAATCTGCGACCTTGACGACTGGACTAATAGGACCACTGGAAAAAAGAACACAGAAAAGCCAAAAACTTTCCTGTTGAGTGCGTAATTTAAAAAGACATAAAATTTATTTATTGATATTTTTTTACGGTTCATCATTTAAATCGTTAAATCATTACCAGCATCTTTTTTGAATGGATTGATCAAGGGTGAGGCTTTATACACACACAGAAGCAACAAACCAACAATCAAGCTTTCAGTTTTATATTAGTATGAAACAGGAACTTATTTTTGTTATTCAAGTTAAAAAAAATCTCATCTAGTTAGAAAGCTCATTAAAAGGCGAATTGTTTGAACAGGAAAAGGTGGAGAAAAAGTAGTGCATTGGCTGGGAAACTCGGGAAAATTGCTTAGAAAAAAGAGCCTCGAAAAACATCACAAAAAAAAAATCAAAATTTTTTTGGCGGGAATATGCTCCTTCCACAAATCAACGGAAGCCAACGACATCGTAAGAAAATGTGGAATCATACGATCGATGTGTGACGGTGAGCTATTCGAGATTTTCTCTTCACTAACATAGGTGACTTTTTTGTTAATTCGAATTGCATCAGTTACAACTCTTTGCCAACCAAATGAAACGTGATTAAGTAAACAAAATGAAGATGAAAAGTTCATTGATTCGAATTAGAGATATTCATATTTCAGCGAAAGGGAATTGAAAAGAAAGAGAAAGCTTTTATATAGAGGATAACGACATGTGGATAGATGTGCAGATCGAAGTGAGAATCATCATAACTTATCGCTTATGTTGGAAGTGACTACGTTTCAGAATAATAGGGATCGAAACGGATATAATCAGTTAGTTTCTTGAATCGGAAGGAGTGACTGGGTGAGCTAAAACTTTGTTTTTAGAATAAAAACTAGGATTGATTAAGAGAGATTCGAGAGAGAGAAAGTGACCTTGCGTATTCTACGTTAAAATCTGATAATCTGTGTTGTCCTGTTCTTACAGTTCTTACACGTATTTTCAGTTAGAATCTTGGACTTATTGACAATTTAATTAGACTTAAATAATCAATAAGTTCTAACATCAATACTTATTAAAGATGGCTGTAGAGTTATAAATAATGAAGGAAATACGTCACAAATGCTGTGGATTTGTATAAGGGTAGATAAACAAGTAGACTGAGATTTACATAGAATTTCATATTTATATAATATTATATTTTATGACCTTTTTGAGAGAAAACAGAATATATATATATATATATATCCGACTTACGACCTGTTAGTCGAAACTGAACTCGATCGCAAAGTCGAGGCTTTTGAACATCAATATATAAAACAATTAAGAAGAATGCATCATTCATTTTTCAACCTGCAGAGGCATGTGTATTTTCATCCGACCTCATTGAAATACACTTGTATGAAAATAACGGCGTTACATAAATGTTAGCGTCCGAGACATTATTTCTCACCTGCAGCGGGCTGGGCAGCAAGCCGTTGGCCTACTTTCGAGCTCCCCGTAGCCTTATAAATTCTTCGCGTACAGGTGGTTCCGATGAAACAACCTGAAACATTCCCCCGTATAACGTTTCAAATTTGTGTACTTTTTTTTTCTTTTTAAAATATTAATCAAAAACCGTTATGTTCTAGTTACAGTTAAGATGGTATCTGGAGATATTGTTGCAAATGGGTACGAGGTCGGGGTCGTGTATTAAAAAATTTCAGCTGTTGTAAAATAATTTTTTCAATAGTTTTTAAGACTGCATTTGTTATTGAAATACCCGGTATGAAACGAAATCCGCACTCTCGTACACGTTTTGAATATAGAAATGACAGCAAAATTGATTTTATTCTACATGTAACGTGACAGTCTTTTTGAAATTATTACTAATAAGAATTAATTATTATTTAATTTTCATTATTAATTAATAAGTTTAATAATCATTGAGATTATTACTTTTCCTTTTCAAGATGGAAAAAAAAATTCAGCTTCATTAATACAGTTTTTCATTAGTTTTTAAGACTGTATTTGTTATTACGGCACCAGTAAAAAATGAAAACCGAGCTATCGTAAATGTATTGAATATTGTAATGACTGATAACATGGTTTTATCCTGTGTATTAACATGTATTATATGGCTACTTTCTTAATAATTAGTAATGAAAATTAATTTTATTTAATTCCCATTCTTAATTAAGGACAATAATTAAAGAGAGGAAAAATATTTTTTTCTTCCTTTTATTAAGTTTTTCAGCTAAAATGAAGAAAATAAATTAAGTTCAACATAATTTTTTTTCCATTAAATAACAAATGTCTTAATTACAAATGTTCTTTATATAAATATGCATGAAAATGATTAATAACTTTGATTACCTTTCTGTTGTTTTCTAAGAGATTAATTATACATAATAAGCAATGATATAGATTATATCCCGTTTTCTAAGTTGTAGAACAGTAAGTGTTTACGCGTGTATGATTTCATCCAAAGGGACATAGTTAAAAGGCTCTGTCTGTTTTATATAATTTATATTATTAATTACAATAATAGTACACAGTTTTAAAATTTATTCGGCAAAGGACTTTTTTTCCGAAGCACCGGGGGATATTATTCTGCCCCGTGCAGGGGGAGAGAGTTGTTCGGTGACCTTGATGGGGCAGCTGTTGTTTCGAACCCTAGTCCATTGGGTCCTCAGGAAAGTTGACCCGTCACTTTTAACTCCTCTCTAACCAACTAGGCTGAAAAGACATCTAGTCTGGCTAGTTAGCAAGGCGTTTTTAACTTCTGGCGTTGTTGTAGAAGAGAGTCACTGCATTTATAATAATGATCATTATGAATAATTATTATTATTACATATAATTTCTATAGCATATTTAATTAATCAATAATCGACTATATTTAATTTATTAGATTTCTTTACATTCATTAGTTATCAATCATATTAAATATACTAATACAAAAATTAATATTTAGTTGCTATTCCTTTTCGTATAATTGTGTCATATACGCACAATGAGTTGTTAAATTTACCCAAATTATATTGTTATAACTGTTCGAATTTGTGCATGTTAATCTATAATGAGTTTAATTCCGTTATAGGGAAAGGATGGAGTTTTATATGTGCATGTTATAATTTTAGACATATCGCGTTAGTGATTCCCCCCTCCCTCTTTTATATCTTCTTTTATTTCTTTCTACTTACAGAATTCCTAAGACAGAAAATGGCACTTTTCAAATAAAATGTTTTTAAAAATTTCTAGACGATTCTGATTCAGAATCTTCAACGATTTTCTTTTTTATATCAGATATAAGATTTTTATATCTGCATAAGATTTTCTAGAATCAAAAATAGTGTTTCATGAAACATGAATCAAACTTCTGAAATAAATGGAGTAAAGTTTTTGAAATAAATGAAATTGTTTTACAATTGTTTTGGGACTGCGGTAGCCTAGTAGTCATGGTTGCGTGTTAGTGGCTGGCGCTGTTTCCGTTCTGTCCGAGGATCCAGTTTCCTAGGCAACCATGAAGCGGGGCTGATGCACGATAAATCTGTTGAGGCCCAAATCCTCCCTTAAAGTGGTGAAGAAGCTTGGAGAGAAAGGTGCAAGTTCAGGTGTCGTCCTCGTAAATTGACCAAGGCTCAAAATTACTGGGCCCGTCGCCAGTAGTCCTCGTGTTGCTTCTAATATGAGCACGTCATTAATAAACACTCACTCACTCACACAATTGCTTGATTGAAAGTTCAGAATTCATTCGAAATCTAATTTTGAATCATTTTGTCTTAAAAGGACTGAAAGCGCACAGTAGGAAAATTTTTATATATATGTGTTAAAAAGAAGAATTACTTTTTTGATTGCACAGTTTTTTAAAAAAATGTTGGTTTTTAATTTTTTTTTATGGGATATAGAGCAACAAAGACTGTTCAATTGTAGTTTATAGATTGAAGCAAACCAATTATTCTTTCAGATAAATAACTGCCAAAGATAATGTTTAAAAATCCCTTTCTGATATTAAAAGTCACGAATATGCAAAGTTTTAAATCAAACATGGAAACTGTACACTATACTCGTATTTCATTTGAACAACATAAGGTCGCAGTAGTCTAGTGGTCATGGTCTCGAACACGCGGCCGGCGTTATTTCAGTCGAGTCGCACATTCGATCCTCGATACCACTCAAGACCTGTCGTGTAGTGGAGCTGATGCACGTTAAATCTATCAAGATCCAAAGTTCTCCCGTTGGCGCAGTGTGGAATTTGGAGAGAGAATGCCAGCCCTAGTGTCGGTCGTCACTTGACCAAATTTCAAAATGACGAGTTCTGTCGTTAATAGCCTTCCTGTTGCTTCTTAGTACGACATTAATGAAACAATCAAATGAAATCACTTGAACAAAAGTACGATTTCAATTAATAAATAGTTATAAAGATATCAACAGAAATGAGAAATAGTTGTTAAATTATAATAACATATATTCCTTTACTGAACAGCTTTTTATTGCTGTTGCGTATAAATATAAATAGATAGATAAATCGGATTCTTTTTTTATCCTGCTACTTTAAATAATTTTTATAAATCTTCCCTTATTTTCAAACTTTTGAAAAAAAATATGTGAAAAATAGTAAGTTAAAGGTATCATATTGTAATTAAAATTTAAATTTCCTTATAAATACTGATAAAATTATTAAACTATACATAAGTATTATGCAAAAGTTATAAATAATAATAAAATCTAGTTGTAGTTGCGATATCGCTTTTATTCTTACCTCAGATTGGTCTCTTTATTCACAAAATCCTTGGAATTGGTATTGATGTAATGCAACTCCGGCTACAACTGGAAATAAATGATGTATAGTTCGTCACAACCAGTATGTTTGAGCATTTGTAACACAAGGTTATTCAAAATAAATAATCGGTTTCAAAATTCCTTATTTTCAAAAATAAATCTCCAGAGTGACAAGTAATACATGAATACAAAGCAAAACTGTTGACCTTGACCGTCAAGTCGCGTTCACAATGCTATTCGCATTTTCGCTCAGTGTTTATCAGAATTATCAGTCTTCATTCCAGTACAGAGTTTCTTGTCTTCTAGCTGTTTACATATCACATTTGCACAATATTACAACATTGCATACATGTTCGCACAATGTATAATTTAGAATAACATACAGTGTACTATATTCTAAAATATTCAAATAAGCATGAGCATGTGACTAGAGCAGCTCGTGGTAGCATGTTTTACTTATCACTGTACTGTACTTATTTTTCTTTAATGCTTTGTGTTTTTAGTAATACAAGAGCATTAAATTAAATTAACGTCCGATGCTTGAATTTTTCAGTTGCGAAAATGGTGAAATACCTTAGCAGATATTTGCATCATCTGCGCATGCTCAGAATGTGCGTGAACACAATGAATACATAATTGAAACTTTTAAGATCTTACATAGAGGGATTTATCTCTTTGGTATTTTCGTTAGAACTACAAGTATACTGACGCTTGATGATTAAGTACTGCCGTGGGTTCGAATGTGCCGCTTTAAACAAAGCTTACTACACTATCGATTTGAATAATTTTTGCAACGACTGCATGAAACATAAACATTTCAGATATGCAAGAAAATTTCTTAAAAGAAATATTCCTTCCAGTTTCGTATAAGCAAGCCATTCTATTACAGCTACGAATCTAAATTCAGCTCTCTTCAGATAAAAACAAACAAAAAGAGATACATCAGCTGACATTCTGTCATTCCCCTTATATTAGCTTTTACCAAAAAATGTCATTCTTGATCCTAACTTCTTTACAGAAAGAAAACACGGGTACCCCCCTTTTTTTCCCCTCTTTTTTCCTTTCGTCGTCTTTGTTGTCTTTCCATCTAAATTTTCGACCTCCCTTTTCAAACGTGAGGGGAACAGGTGATTTTTTTTCTCTCTCCTCTCTTTCTTTCCTCCCCCGATGTTGGAATAACGACACACATCAAAAATGATCCGTAGCAGATGAAAGTGTGTGAATGACTCGGGCAGCTGATTTTAGGGTGCTGGAATACACAGAGGCCTTCCCTCAGTTAGCAAGCGATTTTTGATTTTGTAGAATATTTTTTTTCCATTTAGTGCTTTGTTTAGGGGATGGGGTAGGGGGTGGGGATTCGAACATAAATTTAAATTGAAACCTCCGCCTTTAGATTCAGTTACATTATAGCCATTCCAATGCGAGTAATCGAATGGTCATGATAGCGAGTGTGAGTGAGTGAAAGTGAAGGTTATTGGCGCAAGAGCCAGATGGGACTATGCTGCGCCAAACACGATGTAACTGTGGTCAGATGTGTGAGAAAAATTGAAAAAAGACAAAGGCTGGTTGACAAGAAAGAGGGTCGAAAATAGAGAAGGATCTCTAAGGTAACCTGGGGGTGCATCACCCGTGTTTACCAAAGACAGTAAAAACCATGAGAAAGAAAAAGATCACTAGGGTGCCTCGTGGTCATGATGCGTCATGATAGCGAATTCAAGGTCGGTAATGGTTCAGTCCAATCTGGTTTCGAGTCCTAAAGCCACAAAGACCCGTATTATAGGGGGCTTGTGTTAAGGTATGTGTCTATTTAAAAATCACTATTTTTGTGAAAATTTTCATAAATTTCTTTTTATCTTTTTATAAAAGCCCACATATATACGATCTCAAAAACGGCTAGCATTTCTTTCTAGAGTAGTTAATTAATGCTTTTATGTAAGTATATATGTATTTTAAAAAGAACCATTAGAATCTTTATTTGCATTTTCTAGAAAACTGCGATTTTTTTTATTTATTTTGAGAACGAAAAATTTCATTTTTTAAAAAGTAGCTCACACATTCGAATAAAATTTTATGACATTGTTTTGTTCTTACAATGTCATAAAATACAATGTTCTGTACATATCTAGGTATGTTACCAACCTCAAACATAGCTTTAAAGTATATAATTATTTATTTTGGAGCTACTTTTATTTTAATTTTTTTTTTTTTTTTTTTTGTAAAATCATGTTGTGCTTATAAATTTTGGTATAGCTCAGTAAGTTTAAGAGAAAACTCCATTATTTCTGTTTCAAAACACAGATATACGTATATTAAACATACTATAGAAACAAAAATTAAAATATATTAATTAGAATTTGTTATATGAACTTTAGCGTAAATGTAAATTTTTACTACATTTTGAACAAATATGGCCAAAATTTGAAAAATAAAAAAAAGTTCACTAAAATTATTTTTGAATTTAAAATTTTATAGACCATTATAAACGAAAAACATAAGTGAAACACAAAAATTTCTTTTTTTTTCTTTCTTTCTCTTCTTTTTCTTCTTCTTCTTTTTTTTTTTTTTTTTTTGTGAAAAAAAATGCTCTGAATGTGGGCACATACCTTAAATCTGTGGAGGCTCTAAGTTCTCAAGCTGGTGTTACGGGGAAGTTAGGATTGAGGAAGACCAACTCAAGTATCGTCTGTCCCTTGACCAGCGAATTACGAGGTTACATGTTGCATCCAAGTGGGACGTTAATGATCAAACAATCAACTAACTTGACCTCTCTATCTCAAGCTATGAGACTGGTAATTCCCAAGTCGGTTGTCATTATGTTCATGTAATGATTCCTCCGAAGACCTGTCGTATGGAACCGAAGGGCTTCTGAACATTTAATGTTACTAAAGCTCAAAGTTCTTGCAGGATGTAATGAGGAATTTCGGAAAATAAGTACCAGCTCAGATATCACCCTCGTCACTTTGTCGCGATGTGAAATTACTGATCAATCCCTAATAACCGTTGTGCAGGTCTAGAGTTACCTCAATTCAAGCTGAAACTTTTTAATACCAGGATAAAATCTTTATATCTGTTTTAGACCAATTTTTCCGCAAAATAATTCTTATCTTTTTATTTCTAAATTTGTTATTGAGCATTTTATAAGTAATTAATAACAGAAAAAATTGATGACAAAATGTAGAATACAAATGTAATATTAATGATTTTTTTCTGTGTGTTCCTTTAATATATTTCAATATTTTCGAATTTGTATAATTATTGACTTTTTGAACGGACAATTTTCACATAAAAAAAGGTTGCTATTTATAATATAGAATGCGTTACGTTATTTATATAATATGCAATTACTATAGCATAGAACAAACATTAAATTCATTTACATATTATTGACATTATATTCTTGACAGTATTTAAAATATTTCATCAAATTTCAAACATAGCTAAATATATTCAAACTAATTCAAGTTGAAGGAATTTGAAAGAAATTCGAATAATGGAAAAATTTGAATAGCATGTGTTTTCCTAAATAGAAGAGGTAAATTTTAAAAAGTTAGCTCTAAGAGCCAATATTTAACGTACAAACTTTATTTCACAAAATAAGTGTGCATTACAATATACGTGCATTACAATATACGTGCATTACAATATACGTACTTAGAATTTCAATTAAATCAAATATTTTTTTCTATGTACTTCAACAATTTATAACTTTTCAAAAAAGACACATATTTTTACTAATTTCTTTGAATGCAGTCTTTGAATAGTTGCAAATGATTCCAATCTATCAAGTGATGAAAAAAAGAATTTTACTAAAGACTGGCATTCAAAAAACCATCAAAGTGCGTGTACATATATTATAGCTCCCACAACACTAAATAAAAGTTTTTTATCGTAATGATCCAAGGGAAATTACGGAATAAAATTCCAGGGATCCAAAATAAAATTTGAATTATTTACAAATATTTTCCGTCATTTTAATGCATTTTTCTAGGGACCGGACGAAAAATTTAAAGTATATAAATTCGAAACATTATAGAAGTTCGATTGAATAAAAATTTCTCAAGTTCTCATTTTTTTTAAATGAAAGATATTGCTTTTTACGAACGTTTAACGTGAGGCGTTAATTTTAACTAATACCTGAGATGTGTTAATAAAATTTAATCTGCATAGAAATTTGTTTTTATATATATAATGTTGTAAATTACAGCTATTCATGATGATTTGCTTGGATTCGGGAAGCCATAGATTGAAGTTATCCAAAGAATTAGTTATTATTCCAAGGTAAAGTCTTAATTTTTATTCCAGGATATCATAAAGTTTTAACTGCTACTAAAAATAATCGATACATCTTGATAAGATTTATTCTGCATTTTAATTTATTCTTATGCACATAATGTTGTAAATTACAGCTAGTCGTGATGATTTTCTCGGTTTCAGAAATTGTTGTTTCAAGTAAGCCATATTATAGTAAAGTTCAAATTATTACATCCAGTGTTCATCATCCAGTGTTTTGTATTTCTCTATGTGTTTTTGGAGCTTTCGAAGGCCGTCACCGTAGAACTCCGCAGATTATGAACACTGTCTTCTTCACACTGTGGGTTACTTCAATATGCGGCTTCCTGAAATCAAACAAATTAACATGAATAGCTGTAATTTACAACATTATGCAGATAAAAATCAATTATTATGCAGGATACATTTTATTTAGCTTCCTTTACTATTTCTTTGTGATAATTTAAACTTTACCAATTCCCCTACGAATATAAAACATTTTGAAAAAAAAAAGCCATTAAAAATAGATAAAAAATAAATTGCAAGATTGTTGTCGCAATAATTAGTCATGAATATATAACGGTGTTAAATTACATGTCATAATGATGATATTAACAATTATATTATGGGTTGTAATTTCTATAGTAACAAGTTGTAATTACTCATATATATGTCATTAAAGAACAATTGTATTACAATATCAGCTTTTCGTTAATGTTTTGAGGTATTAATTATTTATAATTAGATTTCAACATTTCAATTTGATTCATTATCTTTCGCTGAAATGGCAGGGGAAAAAATTATTTTGAGCGAGCAACTATATTATTATGGTACCAGAAACTATTTTTAAATGACACATCTCACATTGCCAATTTTATTTTTCGAGCATTTCATCACTAACGAATGTCTCACAAGTTCGAATACCTCTTCCCATCTCCTCCTTATGAGGAAAAGGGGGGAGAGAGAAAGAGAGAGGAAAAAAAGAAATATCGCTTCCGAAACGTGCATAACGAACGTTTAAGAACTTTCTCCCACGTGACAAAACAACGTAATAACTCCCGTTTTCGTCATCCCCATGCAACCTGAGATTTGAATCAGCGGATATTACCGATCTGACAGACGATTATACACCGATGCCACCACCGCTGATGAAAAGATTAAATAGCAACAATAAAAAACAAAACAAAAAGGTCTTAAAAAGGGTCAAACGGCTTTTAACCTTGGCTCGCCGCTTTCCATTCTATGCCATCCGACAAAATAAAAAGAATAAAAACAATAATAAGTTAAACACAGAGACAGAAGGAGGAAAAAAAACTGAAACAATAAATCAATAAACAGCTTTTCGTTGTATCGTCTGCCTCTTCTTCCCAGGCTCGGTATCTAGCGCGGGGAGGCGGGTGTAAAAGAGTTCCGACGGACACACAGCCAGAAACAAAGGATTGTATTATGGGCCAGAATGGCGAATACAGAGTTGATGCGGAACTCCTGCGGGGTTTGTACACCAACACCTGTCGCGTCGCTGCATTGACGCCCGAGCTAACGAGCACCACCCCCTCAGAAACAAAAAAACCTGTCAATTTTCCCGCTCAGCAGACCGTATCTGGAAATCGGTACGTTTCGTTAATAAATTTAACTCTTGTCAAATGAAAAAAAGATTTTAAAAAAAAACCATACTTGGTTGTGTATTTCCATCTCGAACGGATTGTTGCCACTTTTTTATCGCTAATTTATTATTATTCTTATTATTTTTTTAATATTATTCTTCAGAACAAAATTCCCTGCTTTTGTTATGGAGATGACGTTCCTCGTCGAATTCAAGGCACATTATATGTGGTATGTTTTTTTGTTGTTCTATCTGTGATGAGGCGAATAAAGGAAATATCGTTTGGAATTAATGAGTTATCTATAATTAACTCGTTTAGAGAACGTCGATTCGTGTTCCAGGTGGAAAAAGTGAGAGGTCAAAGTCGGGTCGTCTGCGTTTTTCTTTTTGTTCTCAGATCAAATCGATTACAAAAGATTGTTACTTGTAATATATTTCCTGTAAGAAAAATACGATTTTGTCGTTTTTAATTTTAGTTTTTTTATATTTACTTTTACAGCTTACTTCATTTTATACTTAACAAACTCTCTATAATTGCTATTCTAATGGTTTTGCGAATTATGTGTTCGAAATATATTTTTAATAAGCATTTCCTCATAAAAATAAATTTTTCAAAACATGTTTGTACGAAAATAAAAGGAAAGTGTGGAAAAAATCATACATGAACTTACTAGAGATAACAATAAAAGGTTTAAATAATAATTTTTTTAAAAAAAACACCTAATTATCTTGAAGAGCATGAGACATAAGTCAATATACATAACTTGTAACTCATATTTAAAAAAATATATCAGTGAAAAAATTCAATCAAACTTTTATTTGCAGATGGACTAAAAATTATAAATATAGCTTTTTTAAATGCAAATTAATATATAATTTACAAAAGCTTGAATCATTTAACTAAGGTACCTAAGTAATTACATATAAATTAAGTACCACAGCTACTTATAAGATGAAGATTACTTACTACTCGAAAATATTAACGTCTCAAGCTTTTATCAATTTTATATAATTTTGCAATAAAAAATTTTTTCCTACCTTTTAGTAAAAACTTCTTTAAGGAAAAACTTGCATAAGAAAATTAACTCATATTTATTTAACACTTTTTTTATCTGGAAATTTAAGACTAAAAATACAATTACGTGAGCAATACGTATGTAAAAATTTCAAATCAGTCGACTTTGTTAATTGCAAGGACTGCCCATCTCTCCAAGGCCGTCACTGTTTGAGTATATCATAGTATTGTACTGTCATCGGAGTAATATGTGTATGAAAAAGTTTAGCTTGATCGGATGATAGGATGTCGGTTGAAATTCGAGTACAAATTTTGAACTCTCTTTCTGTCTCTCTCTCACTCTCTGGAAATACATATATACATATTTTCTGTTTGAATTATTCAAAATGAAACCTCGCCTTATCAGTGAAACATAATTCATGTTGATAAGATTACTCGATCTTTATGTACATAACGTTGAAAATTACAGCTATTCATGCTGACATGTTTGGATTCAGTAAGCCGTAGAATGAGGTGACACGAAGTTTCGTAAAGCTTTAATTATTATCATCCCTGTTTATCGTAAAGGTTTAATAATGACTAAAAATAATCAAGATATAAACTTAATTTTTATTTGTCGATCATAAGATTTCACTACATAGATACCCTTCAGAGTTATATATTTCTCCAAGCGTTTCTTAATATTTCGATGGCCGTCGTTGTAGAATTAAGCAGATTGAATTGTCATCTGCATACTGCGGTTTTCTTCAATCTGAAAAAAAAAAAAAAAAAGAAAGAAATGTGAATAGCTGTAAATGATAGCATTATGTACACAAAGATCAATGAATGAACAGCATAAATTTTATCGGGATATCTCAGTTATTTCTTAGTGATAATTAAGAATTTACGATCCCCCTTAGTAAGAAATGCATATTCAACATGCTTTTTGCTCTCATGTAGTGTTCAGATCCCAAAAATTGAAAGGAAATTTTTAAAAAAACGTTGCAACATATTTGACTCAAAATTGAAATTTGTTTCAATTATGAGCCCTTCAGATGCTTATTTTTTTTAAGTAAGTACAGGAGTCATGACCTTGAGATGCCCTAATGATCTTTTTACTTCCCAAAGGGTTTAATCTGTTTGGTAAATACGGGTGACGTGATTCCGATATATTTAGCGGTCCTTCTCTTATTTTCGAAGCTCCTACCTCTATCAACTAATTTTTACCTCCCCCCCATTTCTTTAATGTCCGGAGTAAAATTACGCTTTACATGACGTAACATAGCACCATGTTTAGTTCTTGCTTCATTGAACTCCTCTGTCACTCACTGACTCTGCAATTTTAAAATTTCTTGCATCATTAGAATTATCAAAATTTCTATCTGTCTCCGTTTTCATGAAATTTTATGCTGTTATGGAGGACCAAAATTGTATTGCATTAGAATGCTTCATCTTCATGCATATCATAATTTGTTTATTATTGATATGCTACTTTGTGACGAAACAACGTCCTTAGAAGTATCGGACATAATTGCTCAATAAATATCAGCCCAAACTGAATGATCCCTATCAAATTAAATAAAAAGTATAAGTGAATGCGTTTATGTTACTCCAGTAAAATAAATATTATAATAAAGATACCTACTTATCTTGTAGACACTTAACTGTAGACCTAAATAAGTGTATCCGATTCAAGTAATCACACTTTCACTGTTTCTTAAAATTGCTCTATGCAATATAGCGTTCCTATGACTTCAGCTATATTTCTTCAGTATCTTCTTTCAAATATTCTCTACATTTCTTCTTATACAGCAAGGCTAATATACATATATCACTGGTGTTTTTTTTTTTTTTTTTTTTTCACAAGGTGAAGTTCTCATATCAAATATCGTAGTAAAGGAGCTCCAGAAATTATTTAGAATACGAGAACTCGTTTTAAGTTTCTGCTATGATTCTGTTTTAAGTTTTCCAAATAGACTGCCATTGCGTTTTTATAAATGCAAAGTTTTCCACACACTTATCTAAAAAAAATATTTGCAATTGTAAGTACTCTCGGTCGTTTAAGCTAAATCTAAACTAAAATTTAATTTTATTGAAAGTCTTAAATAAGATGCCTGTAAAAGAAGTTATTGTAAAGTTTTACTTACTATACCAAATGGTCGAAATAACTGCATAAAATTTATTCTGCGTATTAATTGATCCTTAAGTACATAGTGTTGGAAATCAAGGCTATTCCTGTTTATTTACTTGGTTTCAGGAATCCGAAGATTAAATTAATCCTCAGTATGGAGAAAAAGTTCAGTATGCTGAGTTATACAATGAAGACCTTCGAAAGGTCAAGAAATGTGTAATTGCGAATGGTGACTATCTTGAGAATCATAAATAAAAGTTATGATTCTATCTCGCTTATTTTAGTAACAATTAAATTTTATTGATTCTGCTGGTTACTTCAATCTAGGGCTTACTGAAGCCAAACAAGTCAACATGAATAGCTGTAATTAACAACATTATTTACATAAGTATCAATTAATATACCGAATAAATTTTATCCAGATATTTCGATCATTTCTCAGTAATAATTGAGACTTTACAATGCTCCCTAGTACATTCTGGATATCATACAAAACAGCAACAAATGAACAACAACAGTAAAAAAAAATTCATAACTCCATTAAGGAAGAAGGGTGAGGGTTACAGCACCCTTTTCCGAAAAAGGGGGGGAGGGTCACACTTAGGGGTGCAAACGGTGACTTACGAACTTCACTTATGAGTACTCAACCCGATGGAAAAATTCCTACAAGTCACCCGCATATGACGAAGAACGCGGTACGGTAAAATGTTCCTCTCAAATTTCTCATAAGGGGGTGTACGGAACATAGATCTATCTTTTGGTATATCCCCGACACATGTGGCCGCCAGACACCTACCATTTTGTTTTCATTTTTGCAAACCATTTTTTTCTCCCTTCTTCCATCCTTAGATCTGGTAAAAGAGGGGTGTTTTGGAGCAGGCGAATTTTTGGTCTCAGACGGTCAGGATCCATCACTGGAGGTGATAAGCTAGCGAAACTTCAGTTTATAGTTAATTTGACGGATACTCAGTGATTAATGAGTGTGCCGTAACCGTTGCGGAGTTAAATGGGCCTTATACAATGGATAGGGTTACTAGAGGGATATTCTCTGATTCGATCTTTTTTTTTTGTCGGTTAGCGGTGGTTATGATTAATTGATTTATTTTCGAATGGTTGGTGTTTTTTGCTAGGTGATGTAGTGTTTTCAGTTGCATTTAATTGAAAAAGGGTGTTAAACAGAGGTACATAGACTGTCGCCCTTCAGCGATTTGAAGTCGGCCTACTTCATCACGTGATTTTTTCAACTGCAATGAGTCAACAATACGTATATAATAAATCAAAATTTAATGGGTTTGATTCAAGTGACGTCCCGGTCTGATGACACATGTGTTCACTTCACTCCATTCACTTTGCAATAAATTTTGCTTTTCTACTAAACCCTTCTTCAAGAAAATACGCATTTCCTAACAATATTAATGGACATAAATAAATAAAATACATTGCAATTCTATTTATAAACATTATACAACAAAAAGGGAACGGTATTTTTTTTTCGCTGAAAAAGTTTGCAAGAATCTTAATGATAGCACACCGTTACAAAAATAATTTAATTTGATGTTGCATATGGAATTTGCTAATGCAGCAACAGGTACGAGACTGATGTCATTTCTGACGTCAGCGGAAAAAACGTAATTGTATGCATTGGTATCATGAAACTATAAACAAAGATATCTGGATAAAATATATTCTTCATGAGAATTGTTCCTTTATGTACATAAAGTTGTAGATTATAGTCATTCTTATGGATGTGTTGTTTGATTTCAGGAAGCTGTAGATCGAAATAACACGCAGTATGGAAAAAAATAGAATTCAGTTTGCTGAGTTCTACAATAATGGCCTTCGAAAGATCAAGAAACAACAGGAGTAATAAATTGGAATCAAGATTCTATTTCAATTATTTTTAATAATAATTAAATTTTACGACACTTTCTCGTATAAAAATAAAATGAAAGATAGTGATTCTTTCGTTTTGGAAAAAGTTTGAGAAAATTCTAGTGATAGCTCATCACAACCTAATTATTTAATTTAATATTACATAGGAAATTCCCCAGTGCAGGCAACAGATATCAACATAGACGTCAAAGGAAAGCACGTAATTATATATGTCATGTGACCGCCATGATCTGAGCCCTTTGAAACATTATCTGTTAATAAAATCTTAATGCTGAATTGATTAATGTATAATTAATTAATTTGTAATGAAAATATAAAATCAATTTTCCATTTTGCTGTAACATCATAACAAATATTTTGAGACAATCATTGCAAAGTCACTCACGCAGTCGAATTCCTTATTAAGTGCTGGACAGAACTATATATATATTTAGTGCTGGACAGAACTATATATATATATATATATAGTCGCAATGTTTTAACTCTCCTTTCTGAATTTGTATTGTTGTCGCGGTAGCCTAGAACTCGCTATCAGCGTTGTAACCGTCGTGTCGTGTGTTCGAGCGCTGATGCACGTAAAATCTATCGAGGTTCCAAGTCCTCCCTTTGAAATAATAGTATAGTTTGGAGAGGAAGGAACTAGATTGTATGTCGTCCTCGACACTTGACCCAATCTCAAAATTACAAAGGTCATCGTCAATAGCCTAAGTGTTGCTTCTAAGTGCGACGTTAATAAACATTCAATCAATCAATCTGACTTTATGCGCAAAGAGGGGAGGGGGTTTATCTTCTTGCAGGGACACTTTTGCGTGTTAAGTGTATACCATAATGAAACGTCAAATTCACTAGCAAAAATGGGGTTTGAGAACTCATCATATCCCATCTTTGACGATCCAACGTTCCAGCACACACCGTGAATTCATCGTATTGGAAGAACATCAATTTTTTTTTTCTCTAATTAAGTAGTTGTGGTAACCGGTTAGTCATGGTAACGAACTCGAAGCTGGCATTGTTTTCGTTAATTTGTGGGTTCGAGCCCTGTTACTTCTAAAGATCCGTTGTGCTGCGAGACCGATACACGCTAATTCTGGTCATGGTACCAAGGGTTCCCGTGGCTTGGTGTGGAAGTTTGGAGAGGAAGGTGTCAGCTGAGGTGTCGTCCTCGGCACTTGACCGAGGTTCAAAATGACAAGGTCCGTCGCCAATAGTACTCGTGTTACTTTTCCGTGCGACGTTAATAAAACAATTACAATCACCTTATTTTAGTTAAATAAATTGGAATTAATATCAGGGGGGGGTACGACTTTCAGAAGATACATACATTATGAATTGACTCGAAAACTATCCCAAATGGAAATTGCTTATGAAAATTATTTGTATTTCATTTGAATAATACATTTCTCAGAATCTTTCACATGTACTGTAATTGTTGGCTATATATTATCTATTCAAGTGGTCATGGTCGCAAGCTGGCAAGCCGAGAGGTGTGGGTCCTGATGCCACCGAAGAATCATCTTGTACTCGTACCTTGATGCAAGTTAAATCTGTCTATTTGAATAATTTTTATTAAGGTTTCTCTAAGAAGCAACTCGAAGGTCATTGGCAATCGCCAATGAGATGAGCTCACCCAAACTCATTGAACTACTCATATTAAACGATTTCCGGGGGATAAACCATCACTGCAACAAAAGAGGAGAATCGCAAAATATTGCATTTAACAAAATCATTCAAACATACATGGGTTATTTTCATGAGGTACAGTATCACAGGATAGGATAAATAATCGCAAATACATGTACAATATTACAAAACTCAATATTAAAGAAATAAACAGTTGCACAGGTCATTAAAGGTCAGAAACTGGTTTAGAAGACTGTAACACTTATGCTAGTAAGAAAAAAAAGTTTTGAATCACTTATTCGGTTATTAAAGAAAATGAAACTCTGGAAAGAGAGAAATGAAGGTATGCATACTAATAAATATTATTTACACTTGTACAATAAATCATATTCATTATTTACGATAATGTAGGATGTAACATATATGCTTTATTTTACAATACACAAACATACAGAGCACAAAGTTCTTTGAAAGAGTAAGGAACAAAGGTATATATGAATCACTTACAAAGAGAAAATATACAGAGCTATCGCCGATAGACTTCGTTATATTGAGCCTCAGTCAAATAACGAGGTCGACATCTAAGCTGGCAGCTACCTCTTCAAAATTCCACGCTGCACCCCTGGGTGAAGTTGGAGCTTCGAGAAATGTGCATCAGCAGATGTGCTTAACAGATGTTTGGAGCTTCGATAGATTTAATGTTCATCAGCCCCGTTGCTCTGTGGGTTTTTTAGTGGAATCGAAACTCGAAATCAAGACTCGAAGGATCAACGCCGGACATGAACTCGAGATTTTGACCCCCTACGCTGCAGAGGCCACGTTAAATCTGACGGGGCTCAAAGTTATCATGGGATGGACAAGATTTTATAACTCATGAAGTCATTTGTTCAAAAGAATTTTGTGTGTCATATAAACTCGTTTTAAATATTGTTATTACATTGGCATATACAATTACAAAGATACATTTAAATATTTTTCAAACATTTGTGTACGATAATACCCACTTGTAAAAAGATGAAAAATTAAATGTAAATAAATCTACAAAAAAAAAAATCCGAACATTATTTCGAAATACAAGAAGACAAATTTAGCTGATAACATATCTCTTGCAGAATTGAAAGTGAAGAATTATGGATAGTGATGAATATTGCTCACAATTCTAAAAATGAGGCTATAAAATTGATATTGGAAGCGCTCCAGATATTTAAAAAGTCAGCCAATGCAGAAACTGTGAAAAATATTTTTAAAAAGTATAATTTTCATGAGCAAGAAGCTGGAGAAAAACTCATTTTCATTATTGAAGCAAACGAAAAGCTCGTTATTTACATCTAAGCCTCCAGATTTTTAGATATCGGTTATATTTGTTGATGAGAGCAAGTACAAAAATTAAAATAAAAAATGTTCTATACCAAGTTTTGAAAAGAACAGATTCAGTCACCCAAGTTCGCTTTCTTTTTTATAATTACTATTAAATTACTCAATTAAATATAAGAATTAAAGTAAACGATGAAAGATAGAGAAATGGACAATAGCAAACCTTTCATATATTAAAATCAAAGGAAACAATACACTATTAAATTTAAGCTAAATGTAATTAAAATTAAGGCAAACGGAAAAAAAATTGAAAAGTGATTAAACTAAAGCAATAGCCCCTTGGGTGGCTAATGAACAATAAATTATTGAATCGGATTGATTTTATTAACATCGCACTAAAAGCAAAACGAGGTCCATTGGCGACGCATCTCGTAATATTGAACCTCGGTCAAGTGACGAGGACGACACCTGAGCTCCCTCTCATAACTTCTACACCACGCCAATGGGAGGACTTTGTGAGCATCGACAGAGTAAACGCGCATCAGCCAGGATTACACTGCGGGGCTTTAGGGGCATCGAGGCTCGAACCCATGACTGGACGAAAATCGCCGGCCGTGACCATGACCATTGGGCTACCGCGGCCAACAATAAATTATTAAACCTGACAATACTATTCTTTATTTTTACTGTCTACTTTATTATTTTATCTTTTGTTTTAATTTTATTATATATATCAGAGTTGAACATTGACACCAGCTTTAATAATTTGTTCTCAATTTTAATATTTTTTTTATCGTTTGCTTTAATTTTAATATTTAAGAAGAATATTTCCGATTGCTTTGATTTTAATATGTTAAATACTAATTTAAATTTTAGATGCGGAACCATTTAATTCTTTATGTCATTTTTTAAATCATTTAATTCTTTTACTGAAATATTAAAATTACAGCAAGCGATAAAAAGATAACATTGGTAATAATTTATTAAAACAGACGAAAGTATTCTGCTCAGATACTAAAATTAAAGCAAGTGATAAATTACTAAATTAAATATATCTTGAGTGAATTATAACTCTTGTTGCCATTGATAGAAACACAAATCTTTATATATTAATCTATTCTCAACTTCACTTATTCAAGCAAAGTGACCGCTTGATAATAAGGTCGATGTGAGATCTGTACATAGCTGGATGCTTCAGAACACATTCCGGTCTAATGAATAGCAGAGTATTTAGAAGATCAAAGTAAGCGAGACGAAGACAGTTAATTAAATAAAAACAGCTCCACTGACTTGTAAATTGGATAAAGAGGTAATGCACTCGAATTTCTCCTATCTTTTGGCTGCATTAGCGAGTCATATTCATACAAGGTGAATTTGATTTTAATTGACAGGGAACTAGTATTTTTGTTGTTCATTCATGGAAAAATAGCATTGATTATCTTTCATAAATGTTTTATGGAATTCATATTTTATTGTTTGAAAAGTGTAAATTATAAGAACTGCCATCCAATCAAGCATGTATACTTTGAATAAGCAATAAAATTTAATTTTATGAATATATTTCTGTTTTTAATAGGTTTTCTTTAGCTCACATTGCAACTGTGTCCGGTTCAAAACTTTAAAAGCTTTTTTTCTCGCATTTTAAAGCACTCGATAAAGCTGAAATTTTCTATACACAATTGTTTTGGATGACAATACGAAAATTTAATAAAAATTTGTTGATTGAAACTAACTATGAAAAGAATTAAATTTTATGACAAGTTTCTCGCCAAATCTCCAAACGGTCGCCAAATCCCGTCGTTTAATAATTTATCCTTTGCTTTGATATTTAATTACATGTAGCTGATATAATATTCATTTTAATAATTTCTCGTTTCTTTTAATTTTAATACCGGAAAAGCTTACTATTGTTTATTTCCCGATATATCCTCGTTTACTTTAATTCCTATATTTTATTGAGAAAATTAATAATAATTATTTAAAAAGAGCGCACCTTGAGTGGCTAAATCTGTTCTTGGCAAAACTTTTGCATAGAACTTTTTTAGGATTTAAATTTCTTTTTCTTGTATAAAAAAATTGCGTAATGCAAGTGTGAAGTTTGAAAGAAAACCCATGTTCAAAAAACTCGTTTTTTCCGGTGTTATTCAATTATTGAGTTATAAAATTGGGGGAACGGAAATATATTAGTAAAATTATACTCAATTTTAGCAATGAAACAAATAATTGAACCCTTTTGCGATATTGGGTTATTCACGATTTTCTCTGCTCTAACCTAAGGGACTTCTTAGTAATTTGAATTGCATACTATTGCAATTTCTTCCCAACCCAAATGAAGCGTGATTAGGTTAATTAGATGAATATCAGAAGAGTCGTGAACTGATTAACGGATAGTGATGTATAAGTGAAATAGACTTGAAAACAAAGCGAAGGGAGATAGAGAATAACAATATGCTGATGGATATTTGTAATTTGAATTTAAGTATCGTAATTAATATTTTCGATTGAAGCGAATTATTGTTAAAGTACTAAGATTAGAATCAGCTGTTATCAAGAAGTGTTTGATTCAAAACGATGGATTTCGTTAGCTAAAACTTTATTACATTATAAACTAGAATTGACCGAGTTAAGAAGAATTCGAGAGAGAGTGACCTTACATATATATTATCTGTTAATTAATACAATATTCTATCCTGCTCTTACGTATCTTTATTTTGAGTTAGTAGTTATTGATTTCTTAATTAGACTGAAAGATTACAGTAGGATTAAATAATGAAGGAAGAAGGAGGCGAATTTTTTCAAAAAATACATATAAATGTCAGTTATATGTATTTTTATATAACTGACATTATATAAAAAATACATATAAATGTCAGTTATATGTATTTTTATATAACTGACATTATATAAAAAATACATATAACTGTATGGTAAACAGTTAACCGCAAAATTGTATAGTTGTATAGAAAACAGTTATTCAATTTTGCGGTGTAATTTTATTTCAGTAAGAAACTAGTAAAGTTTCAATTTGGAGAGTAAACAAAATAATAAGAAAATTTCAAATCAACTATCAAAGTAATTTACCTCTTTTATTACAATAAGTATCATTAAAAAATTTTGTAGTTCTAAAGCAAATTTCAGTGTAAAAACAAGAAGCAATTTGATTAACAGATAATATTTGAAATTTTCATTTGCCGATAAAGTATCAGAAAGGACATAGAGCATATTTTAAAAAAGAAAGTATCGTAATAATAATTATAATAAACTGTGATTCCGAGAAAGTTTGTGATTTCAATCATGTTTCCCAAAAATCACGAAACAGATCTCATTTTAGATAAAATGTGATGTAATCCGAATTAGTCTGGACAATTGAATCATAGCATTAAATTTCTCTTAAAAATTTTTAACAAATGAGGGAAAATAAAAGTATACTTCCTTGAAAAAATTGGTTAAAATATTTTTGTATTCAGACAAAATTTCAATAACATTATTAATAAAAATACATGATTATTTATTTATTTATTTATTATATATATATATCCTAATCGGGAACGTTTCGCTTTGTGTGGCAACATCTCCCTCGAATGTCCTTGAATATATCTTTAAAGCTGCCTTCGTCATAGAGCAGGTACTAAACTTGGGAACGCATTTTCAGATCGGAAAAAAGAAGCATTCCAATATTAAAATAGGTTCGTGTACATAGTTTTTTAGATGAATATTCACTTATTAATCTCATTAGGGGCTATTGTTTTAGGTGGATCAATTTTGGCATACCAGATCACTTTTCAATTTTTTTGTTTTTTGCTTCAATTTTAATTACATTTAACAAATACATTCAACTTAATAATTTATCTTTTGCTTTAATTTTAATTACACGTAGCTGATATAATATTCAATTTAATAATTTATCGTTTGCTTTAGTTTTAATTACATTTAGCTTAAATATATTCAATTTAATAATTCATCGTTTCCTTTTATTTTAATATCGGAAAAGTTCACTATTGCCCACTTCTCGATATTTCATCTTTTACTTTAATTCTTATATTTAATTGAGTAATTTATTAATAATTATTTTTAAAAAAAACGCACCTTGGGTGGCTAAATCTGTTCTTTAAGACTTTACATAGAACTTTTTTTCAATTATTATGTATTGTGCCCTTAATATTTTGGAACAATTTATTAAAATCCCACATTTTACTAAAACGAGTGAAGTTAAACTTCAGCTTAGTTTTATAGAAAAGTAGTCGAAGAATGTATTACATTTTATACAAGAAAAGGTGAGTGAAAGTAGAAAGTAAAAGCGCGCAAGATCGATATACGAGTTAATGTTGAAACATTTTTCATTCTAAAATATATGACGAGCTTATAACATTAGGTAAGGCTGTTGTAGCAGAGTAGCCATGGTCTTGAGCTAGTGGTTGGAGCTGTTTTAAATAATTCGTTGGTTCGAGTCTTATTGGCAATAAAGAACCGCTAAGTAATGGGCTGATGAACTATGCAAAAATATCTATCTGGCTTATATTCCTTTCATCAAGACGATGCGGAAATTTGGAGAGTGAAGTTCCAGCTCTGATGTCCGCCTCGTTTCTTGATCGTGACTCAAAATGACGAGTTCTGTCACCAAAAGTCCTCGTGTTGCTTCTAAATGTTGGTGGTTGCAATAGCCTAGTGGTTATGGTCGCGGACTTGCGGCCGGTGGTTTTCGTCAAATCGTGGGTTTGAGTCCTGAGGGTATTAAAAACCCTCAGGACTATGTAGAGGGGATGATGTTCATTAAATCTGTCGAAGTCCCAAGTCTTCCCGTTAGTGTGGTGGGGAAGTTTAGAGAGTTAGGTGTCATCCTCGTCACTTGTCCGTGATTTCGAATTACGAGGTCCGTCGCCGAGAGAACTTGTGTTGCCTCTCAATGAGACGCTAATAAACAATCACAGTCACTTCTATGTGTGACAATAATAAAAATTTCAATCTACAGTTAACCATAAAGGCTTTACCAAATTTTGATACAGTCTTATATACCAAAAGAAATTTAAAAAGGCTAAATTTTTACAATAAGTGAACAAAAAGGAGACGAGAAATAAATGTTGGTTAAAATAGAAAAGCGAGAGTGACTTAAACACGATTTTAAAAAAATCTGAAGGCGCTAGAGGTTGCTCAAAAGTAAAGAAAAAATAAAATATCAGAGAAAACAGAATCTTTTTAGAGAATCTGCGGAAGCTACATACTTGTGTGACTGAGAGAAAAATTCTACAGCTATTGAAAGTTAGAAATTTGTGTTAAGGTAGCTTGAGGGGTTGGGAAAGCTTAATCGTTTTGTAGATGTAATTAAATTTTAAATATGGATAAGTAAATAAAATTTGAACTTTTTTGAACTTTAATAATTAGATTTGTATGGTTAATTATTGTCATGGAAACATTTCTTGAAATTTTGAGGATGGAATGGTCATTTTTTTTCGATTATTAAATCGTTATGGGTGACAATGTTTTTAATGTACCAAGGTGCGTTAGACATTGCACTTGAAATTTTATTCTACATTGTCTCAATTTTTTTCATAAGGGTTAGAGCTGCCATACCCCACGTTCGGACAGTGTAAGTTATAAAGGGGCGAAAAAAACCCTTGTAAAGTAAGACCTTATTTTCAAGTGAGAGGGAAGATTTTCCTATGTGTTTTTCCTCAGTGAGTTTTTTGTCAGCGTTTAGTCCCATTTACTTCACCACCGAAACCCAATTAATGTCAGCTTCAAAAAGTATAAGATTGTATGGGAGTTCAATATTCTTGCATTTTCGAAATAGGATTGCTTGTGACTTTTCCACTTTAATTGCTATAGTCCAGTAAATAAGCAAACCATTCTTCGAGAAAAGCTAAGTATATCTGTGCATTTTTAGAGTGTATTTGAGACTAGCATTATGTACGAGGGCTTCCAAATCGTCAGCAAAAGGGCAAGTATTAACTGAGGGGTGGTGTTAAAAATCATTCACTCTAATCAACATATAGTTGTTTAGGAAATACGCGAATTGATTAAATATGTCGTCAATGCCGGCATGAATATCTACCCACACTAAATGGCGGTATTGACTATAGTCCAATCGCCCATCAGTTCCCCATCTACCTCCGAGAATGGTACAGTGTGTATATATATATATATATATATATATATATATATAAAAGAAATTGAAGAGGAGACCGTAAAAGGACTGAACATAGAATTTTTGGGAAGAGTTGGGAAGAGTTTTCAGAAGAAATTAATGAGAAGTTGTCAGCTGTTTATGAAGATAATAGTACTTTTGAAGTGGATTATGAGTTTTAGTGAGGACCGGGAAAACTGCAGGGACAATTCAAGGCTGCAGCATACTTGCCATCCATTGTTGAGGCAGACATTGAACGTGAGTGGATTCTGGTCCTCATAGAGTTTACTTCTGTATCGCAACAATAACCCTTCATATTCTGCAAAGATTATTCGCAAGTTTCTGGTCCGATATTCGATTACCAAACTTGATCTTTGAAGGGGTAATTATATGCGAAAGCATATTCCACACTTCACCTGACTCAGATCAGTAGGTTGCAAGTGTGTGTGTGTGTGTGTGATTTCAGAACAATTTACATCAGCATTTATTTGTCATTTAAGTTAGCATTGTGCATGAGATTTTCACTCGTTCAAAAAATGAACAACAAGGAAGTTATTTCGTATATTTGTAAATTTAATAGCTAAAGGATAACTGAAAAAATACAGCTCGTATCATAAAATCATCGAGCCAGTATAGAACATAATGATGAACAGCTGTCGAGTAACGTTGTAAATAGGAATGCAAGCAAGCTTCAAGTATCCCAGAAAAGGCCTCAGAGAAGTGATTAGTTGCTTCGAGAGAACTATGAATCTATTGGGGCAAGCGTGTTTCACTGATCCAGGATGAACTCAGTTGGTTTGAGCAGTGAATGGAGAGAAGGGAATCCGGACAGGTCCAGGAGAGGTGGAGGATAATGGTCGGATCACCAATACAGCATACGGATCGGCAAGATAAGAACTCCTTTTCCACTTTTGCTGTGTTCTTCTGACGGTTGTACAGTTTTTTTTTCCTAATACCACAGAGGCAAATGCAGAATAATCTTAGTTTGTGTTCTTGCGCATGTAGAAATTAGTTGTTCTAATATGCCCCCTCATGGCAAGGTGAGAAGGGGCTAGTGGTTCATACCGCCTCTTTATGGCATGGGAGAAAGCGGAAAGCAACTCAAAAAGGACCACTGTATCTTCCTTCTTACTTTCCAGATTTAGTCCCGTGAGATTTTTTTTTTCCTGTTTCCTAAATTTTAAATGGTAATGCGGGGTGTCATTGGGATGACGATGAGACGATGAAACAAATAACAATGAGATAGATAAATAGCTTAACTCCTGAGGAATCACGGGATGGTTCGGAAAATGGAAACAGCGATAAGACAAGTATATTGCTTCGAATGAAGAGAACTTTGTAGCGGACAAAATTGTTTTACCTTAAATTTTGTAAACAAAATAGTTATAGCTTCAGTTCGCGTATTTATTGTACATACTACTATCATTTAAATCTATAAATACCTACACTAATAATGTTACTTAATATAAGAACTAAGAGCAACAAAATCATATTTTATAGACAATGGCGTAGCATAGGGGCTGCAGAGGGGTGCATATCCCCAAGCGGAGGGGGGAGAGCAGTTGAGCCAACTAATCCTGTTTGCAGCATCATGCCATGGTCTTCAGATTAGGTATCTGTATTGTCATCGGTACTTATGCAAAATTTCATGACAATTGTACAAGTGGAAGTGGTTCAAAATAGGGTTCTAAGATTCGACCTAAACAAACATACTTACATTTATGTAGAGGTAAATAAAAGCTTGTCAAATATTTTGTTCAAATAAGAAAATAAATTTCACTTTTTGAAAATCGAAACGGATGTGGCCAGCCGCGTTGTTGCCGCGCAACGAATGTAATTTGTGTGTCTGTGTCCTTTTTGATCTTTAAATTATTGTCTTATTGTCCTTGAATAACTCATAAACGTACCGGTGAGCAGGTGACACTAAATTTCTTTAGCTTTTTTGTTATTTGGAAGAGTGGTTCTGCGTTGATATTGTTTATTTTATACTTTGACTAAGTTTCACGTGTAACACTAAATTTGTTAGTTATAATAAGACCAAATTTACTTGTTTTAACGATTCGTCTAATATTTAGAATTTTAAGGCTCCCGTCTATCCGCTATTTTTGGACGTAATTTGACTACCGGTCTCAAATCCTTACTATTTGAATGCTATAAAGTACATCTGAAAGAGTAAAAAATAATGAATGCTTCTGCGGAATTAAATTTTTTCTCCAATTTTCAAAAATATTTTTACCTTTATTTTAATAATTCGTTTGGGAATTTTCCTGTCTTTAACAATATTTTTTAAGAAAATTTAAGAATTGGAGAAAAATTTAATTAAATAGATTGAATTGTAAAGATAAGAGAAAGTCGAAATTCCATAGGATTAACATTGAGTTCACGAAATCAAAATGGCCGGTAGACGAGAATCTTAAGGCTCCCGTCTACCCACCATTTTGATTTCATCAGCTTAATGTTAATCCTATGGAATTTTGACTTGAATTCTCACATCTTTATTATTTGATCTATTTGAATGCAATAAAGTGCATCTGAAAGAGCAAAAAATAATGAATGCTTCTGTGGAATTACTTTTTTCCTCCGATTTTTAAAAATATTTGAAAATATTCTTTAAAGACCGGGAAACTCAAAAACGAGTAATTAAAATAGGAATAAAAATATTTTTTAAAAATCTTAGGAAAAAAGTAATTCCACAGACGCATTGATTATTTTTTGCTCTTTCAAATGCACTTTATTGTATTCAAATAGATCAAATAATAAAGATGTGAGAATTAAAGTCGAAATTCCATAGGATTAACATTACTCACACGAAATCAAAATGGCGGGTAGACGGAAGCCTTAAGATAAATGTTTATTTTCTAAATTTTCTTTGGCTTTAAAGTTTCTCTTATGTAGCATGTTACTTATTCGTTTTAATGAATTAAATTATAAGTAATATAATATTTATATTATAAGTAATATAATATAAATTATAAGTAATATAATAATATGAATTAAATTATAAGTACATATATGCGCGCGCACACAATGCATTCGTGGTATTATTTTAAATTCTATAGAAGAGCAGCCAGTTTAGAGCTCGCTACGGGTGGCAGAAATCCACGCTACGCCACTGGTTACAGTCAGTGAACCAAACTTCTTCCATATGGTATAAAAGCAAAAAATAAAACCGAACAACACACCATTCCGATGCAATTTGCGTCTCACCGGCACAAGGCACATTATAAATAACCCAACTGTCATCAACACCTCTCTACAAAACTGTTTAATTAGAAAGGAAACGCTAGATAGCACATCTTGTTTTCGCTAATTCCATCGCAATATTCCCTCTGGAACTGTTACATCTACCCCCCTAATCAACCCCGGCACTTTTTTTCACGCACAGTGAATCTCGTTATCTGACTCAACTATCTGAAACAATGTTAGCACCAGGGGAGAGAGGGATGCAGAGAGAAAAATTTCGGATTCCACTCCGAAAAAGGAAGATTTTTACATCCATATCTTTAGACCCTACTGAGAGATTAGCTTTTTTTTTTCGGTGTGATCACCGGCTAAGTGAAAAATCGTGTACTGGTCAGGGCTTTCTGTATATCTAAGGCGAACAACTTTACTTAAGATGTCAAACTTCTTTTTTCTGCCTTAATCTGATAAAGGTGGATCGGATTAGATAGTTGCACCTGTTGATAGCTTTCTTTGCGAACGATATTTCATTTCGGTCGGCGGGAGTACGGCCTGCATTTCGAATGAGATAGTATCGCAGGGAGGAGTGTCTCTAAAAAGACCATGAGATGTTGGCAAAAATGTAATCTGGGGAAGGTTCGCGTAGTAAAAAATAAATAAATAAAACTGAACGATTTCGGCGTGATGTGATGCGATGATTTTTTTATAAAGTTATTTTCATTAATGAATTTAAAAAATTCCGGTGATATTAAATTACTGTTTTCATCAAAGAAAATTTTCCATTCTTGCTTTCGACGTGCCAAAGAATGCCCCAACATACTTTTCCCTTTTTTGACCTTTTTCTCTTCAACAAATGATTACTTTTTTTCACCTTGCAACTAGGGCCATGGTAAACTAATGGTCCTGGTTATAAACTCGGTACGTCGACTTGGGTTCGAGCCCTAAACTTGTTTTCGTTCGAGTCTGGATGCCGCTAAAGGCCCGTTATGTAAGCGGGGTTGATAGCCGTTAAATCTGTAGAGGCTCCAAATCTTCCCACCGACAAGGTGTGGAAGTTTGGAGAGGGAGATGCAAGTTCCCGTGTCGTCCTCTTCACTTGACCAAGCTTCAAAGTTCTGAGGTTTGTCGCTGATAGTTCTTTGTTGTATCTCTGTGCATCGTTGGAAAACAAACAATCAATCAATCCCCTTAAATTTCAATCACAGAGAAAAAAGTAAACACGTTAGGAATTAGAAAAAAAAGTACACATTTTAGGAATGGGAAATAGGTAACTCATTTTAGTATTGTCCGCAAATCATTTTTCCTTTTTCTAAGAAGTTCAAGAGTAAGATACTCTTCGCATCCTGAAAAATCGTTGACATTACTTTTCCGCCCGTTTTCACCTTCTTTGGAGCAGATTCATTGGAAGAAAGCCGTGGTTTTGATCATTGCTTGGTCTCCTGTGTATAATCATTATCTAACTCTCATCGACGATGGCAATTCGAAGCATAAGCAAAGAAATTTTGATATGGCTGCCATTTTTGCCAATTGAAAACTAACTCATGAGTCAGCGTCTCATTTGTTTGCTTAAAAGATGACAGAATGTAACGATAAAACCAATTTGCCTTAACACGCTATTGGTCGTCAATTTTTTATTTTTTTTTATTTTTGAACCTCCTCGCATATTTCCAACAATTATTTTCATGATTTCTTGTAAATAAACGAATGCCTAGCTCGTGCAACTTTACCATAGTGCCAATAAAACCAACAAACTTTTACTTTTTCCTTTTAGTTCCTCCTCTTCAAATTTCATATCTTCACGGCAAGGGATGTTGAAGTCGAGCAGCGAGTTTGATTCTTAATCCCACTTAGTCGTTTTCCCCCCGCAAAACTTAGGCTGCGAGAATGTCTGAAGTAGCATCATATCTGTAAATTTTGTTTGATTTAAAAGATGCCATTACATGTGGGAATCGACAGATCTCTCTTCATATGGTACATGCAGCAGTGCTATCTACCATCTAGGACATACAAAGTCCCATTGGGTGTGAGAACGGTCTTGTCAAAAATTCGTGAAGTGTCAAAATTCTTGCTTCGGTAATTGCTCCTTTGACTTTTATGGTTCTTTTCCCTATTTTCTTAGTCTCTGCTTTTTACGGAGTCGTGCCATTCAAAAAAAAAAAAAAAGAACATGTTGACATGCACTATGGGATTCGGTAAAATGGCGTAAAAAAACATCGCGGAACTGTACGATTTGTTGCTTCATATTCTACAAAACAATCAATCAACTGCACGATAGCACTTAGATTAGAATTTATAGTAATATATGTAGCGTCATCATCTTGCAAAAAGATTCATTCGTGCGATATGTATATGTGTATTTATTTAAGGTATGTACCTACCTTTTTTTTCATAGCTCTTTTTTTCAAAAAAAAAAAAAAAAAAAAAGAATTTTTTATGAAACACATATGTTTTTAGTTACAAATAAAATAGTAAATTCAAAAGTCATTTTCATAAACATTTTTTTTTTATTTTTGAAATTTTGGCCATATTTAGTTAAAATTTAGTAAAAATTGACATTTGCGTTAAAGTTCATATAACAAATTCTAATTAATCATTTCCCTTTTTGTTTCAATAACATATTGAACTTACATATATCTGTGTTGTTAAGCAGAAAAATGCAGTTGTCTCTTAAACTTATTGAATTATACCAAAACTTATAAACACAACACGATTTAACAAGAAATAAATAAATAAACAGTTATATATTTAAAAGTGGTTAATGGCCCTTGTTGCCCTACATCCTTTCTTCATTCAATCAATCAATCAATATTTAAAATCTATATTTGAGGTTCACAACATTCTTAGAAATGTACAGAGTATTGTGGTAAAATTTCGTTTGAATGTATCAAATACTTTTTAAGAAATTATATTTTTGAAAATCAAAAAAAATTAAAATCCCAGTGTTTACACCCCTAGAAATTAGTATGAAGCGGCGCTGCGATCGCCCCTTCAAAAATGTTTTGCTTGTTTCGATGTAGGGGGAAGTTTTTTTTTTTTTTTTTTTTTGTGTGTGTAACCGTTGGATTAGGAGTAGAAGGGACGCCAAAGTGTCGTTCCCTAAATAAAGATTATTATTATTTGAAATCGTGTGTTTTATACAGTCCACTATAATTGGTTTTGAGGGCAGCAATTGCGCTGCATTAACACCCAGTTTACCAGAAAATGCAAATATATAAATCAAAATTAACTGAAGAAACACTTAGCAGAGATGCTACTACAACTAAAATAAGTAGAGCTAAATTACGTATTTAATAAGTATATTGTACATTCACGTCATTTAAAAATGAAGAAACAGCTGTTTGAAATGTATTGGATGTTAGGTGGAGTTTGTAGGGAGACCAACAAGTGTTTCAGAATATTTTAGAGTCAATCCCCTGTATAGATTTATTGACCCTAATACTCGAGCACGTGCACAGAATGTCGAAAGACTATAGGGTTCGTCAAAATGGTGAAATAAAAAACATCGTGCAAATCCACGACAGCACTTAGATTCGAATTTATGCTAGTTTATGTGGCGTCATCTTCATAAAAAATACTACTTCGATGCGATTTTAAATGTTGTTAAGTAGTTTCGGCTCCCTGAATAATGCACAATCAAACCCCGTTAACACGCGGTTCAGTAACACGCTAGTCTGCTTTGCACACAGTTTTATTACGGCTGCTTTGATGAGGAATCCCTGGTGATATCATTCTAAGTTATTGTAGCATCATAGTTCTTCTTATTTTTTTTTATGAAATTCAAACTGATCTTTTGTCCAGGTGACGTCACAACTTCCTGTGTAGAGAAGACATCAATACTTTTTTTTTCTTTCTGTTGTGTGTGTGGTGGCCGCGGCAGTCTATTAGTCATTGTCGCGGACTCGAGGCCAGTGGTTTTCGTCGAGTCGTGGGTTGAAGTCTTGAGGCCGTTATAGATCCGTCATGTTGTCGGGGCTGACGCACATTAAAACTGTCGAAGCTTCCCATTGGCGAGATATGGAATTTGGGAGAGGGAGGTACCAGCTCAATGTCATTTCATCATTTGAAAGTGGCCGCGGTAGCCTAGTGGTCATGGTTTCGGACTCATGGCTGGAGGTTTTCGTTGAGTCGCGGGTTCGAGTCTTGACCCCTAAAGACCAGCCGTGTAGCCAGAGCTGATGTGCGTTAAATCCGTCGGGGCCCAAAGTTCTCCCATTGGCGTGATGTGGAAGTTAGGAGAGGGAGGTTTCAGCTCAGGTGTCATCCTCGTCACTTAACTGAGGACTTATTCTGAGCAACAAGGATCTGGGATTCTAGCACTGGTACAGCAAATAAGATCTGCTATATAAGAAATATGGAAGAAACAAAATACTAGTAAAAATATCCTCCATTTAAGATTGGTTGATAAAGCAATAAACTCATTTTTCTTTAAATATTTTAAATGTTCTTTTATTAAAAATATTTTTATAACAGGCATTTGATTTACATATTGTAAAAATAACATACATGTCCATAAATTTATTTTTTCGAGTTATATAAAATTATTGTCCATTTACTCTGCTGTTTAATGTAAATGTTCATCATACAAGAAACTGATAATGATCTTGGAACTTATAATATCGCTCACTTTATATTAATACTCAAACTCTCGGTTCATTTAATCTACGGTATAGTAATCATGAGCCCCGACAACCACATGTTAAAGGGATCAAATTGTAGTTGTTGTTAAATAATTCATTGATTTAATAGTAATTTTATTTTGTTCAAATAATGGAATTTTAGTTAGAATAAATAATTTAACTTTAGTTATTTATGTAAATAAATTTAGACGCAAATTCTTCAAATTCTCTGCCAATTTATTCGTGGACGAGCTGATACGTAAATACCACCTTTTTTTTATGAATATGTAAATTTATCAAAAAGCACTCATAGGTGTCATGTCCTTAAAGAACGTAATTTATGAGAAAATTATTAGCAAGATGATAAAAGACTCGAAACTTTCCATAAAATTTAAAACACGTGATTTTACTGCTAAGCTCAAATATTTTTATCATCCATCGGCGAGAGGAAGATCACGTCATGCTCCATTAATATTCAAATAATAAATCTTTTTAAAAAGCTTCAAGTGACATTTACTGAAAGAAAAGAAAAGATTGAAATTCTCTCTGCATTACTGTCTTTCAATTTTTCCTCTATTTCTGACCATTTTGAGAACCAGTTCTCCTTCAACAGTCACTTAAAGCTGTTGCTTTCTTTTTATAGTAATGACTGAAGATTGTCTTCAAAACACGTTCCAGATCATCTTCAGCAATCCGTAAAGTTATTGGAAGGCAACATTAACTAAAATATCCCAGTTAATAACTGAATAATTTGATCCAAAAGTTACAAAAATTATAGTTGCAACGTTGGGCTATCCGTGTACCGTTCCTCTAGTAACATCTGGGTTAACTTTCTAATTTTATATTTAAATTTCCAACTCCTTTTTCCAACCAAATGAAACGTGATTACACAAATTTATAAATAAGAAGTGTAGTGAATAAATTTAATGAAATATTTCAGATGTGACTGATAACTGAATATAATGATAATACTGAATGAGTAATAATCGAGTTGGTAGTTAGTGGATGGAGGATAATGATTAAAAGAGAACAGTCGTAGTCGATGTGTATAAATTTTGCATCCATAGCTGACGAACAGTTTAGAAGAATCTTCTAGAGCAGGATAATTCAACCTTTTAAGCCTTGGGGAACTCTTTGAGCTTACCCTTTTCTTGAAGAAACCTCTTGATCAAAGAAAAGAAAAAATAGGATATCAAAGGTTTATCCCACTCAAATTTACAAAATTATAATTGCATCTTTAATTTATCACAATATAAACATCTTAATAAGATAATGAATGGAAAAGTAACTAATGGGGTTTCATGGTTTTCTAAAATATATTCTATCAATAATAAACAAAAGCAACAATATTTTAAATTATAACAAATTAATGAAAATAAGATTTTTTAATGACTTGGCTGTGACTGTTTTGTTAATTTCAAAGTATTTTTAGGTCTATAATAATTGTTTAAATATGCAACCTTATGTCATCTTCAGCATCCAATCTGTTTCTGTATTTTGTTTTTGTCGCAACGTATAAATATAATGATTTTTCATATGCATATGTTGAAACAAATGACATCAGATGTTTGACAGCTTTTTTGGCAATTTTAGGATATTCCTTTCTAATGTCAATCCAAAAATGCACAATAACAACTTGACTAAATTTTAGTTTCAACTGAGTGTAGATCGATATATTAATTTGATGTTCTCTTTTCTTATTGGGAGTTCAGAGGTGTCACATTCTTGAAAAGGATTTCAAATCCAAGACAAATTTTTCTTTTTGGACAGGAAAATATTCAAGAAATGTTTTTTGCAGACCTGATAAATGTTGGACCAAACTAATTTTTACATTTCTTTTTTTTTCAAAATTGGAGTTACTATCTCCCAAAATATTATGCAAATTCGGAAAACATTTAATGGTATCTTTCAAAATATCAATTTTAAGAGTTGCGTCAATTTTACTTTGTACCTTGAAAATAGTAATACTTGTTCCTTGTGGGGATGTTTTGAGCCCATTGGAAATTAGTAAGAATATCATGAGGATACACATCTTTCTGAATTCAAACTGCATCATTTAATTTTTGAATTAACTGAGAGGTGTATGTTCAGATAAGAATAATTCTTATTTCATGTTTTAATTCTCAAAATATTGCCAACACTTTTCCATGAGATAACCAACTGAATTCTGTGTGCATCAGTAATGTTTTACGTAAACTTCCTATACTTTCACACATGTCGGCACTCTGATTAAGCAAATGGTGCTCACCTACGGAACGCCTGTGAAAGTTCCAGAGAACCCTGGTGGAAGACCTCTGTTCTAGAGTGAGCTGGCGTTGGTATACCCGCTGAAATCAAAAATGTTTGTGCTTAAATTAGTTCGAGCCCGGACAAATGGGAAAGAATTTAATTCTATGTTTATTCCAAGCTAGATTGCAGACGCTTTGAGTGTCAATAGATTGAGAGAAAAGAGAACAAATATGGCTTATTCATAATATGATAAAAATAAAAGTTTTGGACTTAAATTTGATTATTTCACGTACTGAATGTGAATTTCTATTATTTTGATTATTATTTAAAAGTTATAGAGCTTTTAAATAATGTCTGACTAGATAGAGATTTAAATAATATGAAAACGTTACACAGCTTACTGAACTCTCAAATACGCTCTTCTAAAATCTAATCTAACTGGGTGAGATAGATTTGTTTATTTTCTTTAAGCCTTAACGCTCGAAATTAATTATTAAAACATATACCAACAAACACATCGAATGAATGAGGTTAAATTATTACAGTACTTGCATAATAATAAAACAAAACTAAACGAAATTCCTGGGTACTTGGATAACAGAACTGATAGTTAAAAAAGGAACACATCCGTGGCTGTTCAGCCATTCGACGCCGATCCTGCCAGTAGTAGGTAGATAGATATGTCCGCGGGTAGACTGTCGAGTTCGGGGCAGTTCAGCAGGTGATCGCCGTCCATATTGGAGGACCGACATAACGGGCAGATTTCATCAGTAGCCAAACCGATAAGGTGAAAGTGTGCTTGCAGTTAGTCGTGCCCCCCCTCCCTCCGGAGGGCGGAGGTGCGGGACAACATCATTTTGCTCCAAGTGCAGTGGAACACGTCACTCCGCAGCAAGACGCTCCTATCTTTCGCCTTTTCTCAAGTTTTTGGAGGTTTTGCCAGTGGAACTCTTAACGGTTGTAATTATTTGGTCATATGCTCCTCTGAATGTCAGTGGAATATCGGGTTCATTGGACTCCGCTCCATAATACATCACCATGGCATCGCTCTTTTATTACCGGAGACTATCTCATGATTACTAATCCATTCTAATATTTGTAGGACCTAAACACTGATGATGATGAGCTCTGCCAATTTGATGCGGCACTGGTTTATTCGTGGGCAATCTGTGGGGCTGTTGTTGCTCAGTGCTAAAATGGCTGCATGGGAGTCGATAATAAATATAACTTTTCTTGGAGGTAGATTAAGAGCTAATAATTACTTAGCCACTTTCTGAATGACGCGAGTTTCCCCTTCGTAGGTGCTTGTGTTTTTTCCTATAGCTAGGGAGTTTTCAAAGCGATTGCAGTGCCATCCAACATCTATTCCTTTCACTTATCGTGTTAGCTCCTCCGCTAATTATTCTGGAATATAAACCTTAATTGCTGAATTCAATGTTATAATCTTCTAATCTTCTAAAATAGTCTCTTTACTGTCTTGAAGGACTACCAGGATATGTTGAACAATAGGTCGAAATTTCTTTGTTTCCTACAATGTATCTATTGGAGCATACTCTATTATTTTTGTTTTTACTTCCAGAAAAATGTGTTGGGTTCCGTCAAGTCACATTTCCTTTTCGAACGTGCTACGTAGATACCGTTGATACCTTTCCATTCGAAAATCCACTCTCCTTTGGATATTGGGCGGCTTAGCAAATTTAACAGAATTTCAAGATATTTCATGATTTTCTATGCATGCTTCTTTGTATCGATTAATTGATTATTTAATGCTTCACTCAGAAGCAAGAGCTACTCATGAAGAGCCTCTTAATTTTAAATCTCCTGAAAGCGACGTGAAAGACACCTGAGATGGCTCGTTATTCTCTAAATTTCCTAATCAACGTATAGGCTTGAAGCCTGGACAAAATGAGCGTGCATCATCCTCGCTATACGGGAAGAAAAGGGGGGAGGGGACTTTATTGCCATCAGGACTCAAGCTAACTCCTCGATGGAAAAACATCGCCCGCTATCTCTTGATCATGAACACTTGATTATATCAGTTTCCTTCTTTGAACAGAATATTACAATTAACAGGGTAAATATCATTTGTTTCCCCCCTCCCCCATTCCTCATGAATCAGTCATTCAATAAATATTAATAGCATAAACCACCTGTTCCCAAGACTAGCTCTAAGGAAAACTCCTATCTTGCAAATATCAACAGACATTTATCAAGATAGGTTTATCCACCAGTCTCTCTCTCTCTTTTATCATTTCTTTATCTTTATCAACATTATCCGCCAACTGAGGAAGTTAATTCTCATTTTCTAACCTCTGTTAAATGTATACTCAGGTATATTTTCTGGCAAATTCTGCTTGTTTTGGCTCTTGTATTACAATGAGTTCTTCCTCGATCGTAACAGCCCTCTTGCTGCTTCCAAGTACAAAGTTACTAAGCAATCAATCAATCAAAGCTCATCGTATGAGTCTTATTTACATTTACACTCTTTCGGTAATATTTTTAATTATTACAGAAATCACTTTCACTAGGGAAAAAAAATCTTTATAACTTTTAACACAAAATGGTTGAACACTGTTAATCTCACTAACCGCGAGATTTCAATTTTGAAAATAATCTCTTACAAAAGAAAATCCTGAACTAGATCACTTTTTACTTTCCGAAAAATGGCGGTTTATTTATTTGGAACAGAAAAATCAAAATGCATTAATGCTTGCTCTTCACAGGAATTCGTGACGTCATGTAAACAAAAGATTAATATGAATTTCATTCAATTGAGAAGAATTATGACGACACAATATTCAAGAGGGATATCACAAGCGATTCTTTACCATGAGAGGAGTAATAAAAACTCGTGTAAAGCACACTCGTGGCTGACTGAGCCTGGATGTACTCTTCTAACCACTGTCAGAATTAATCCATTTATTTCTGATATTAAATGTGTTCCATATTTCATATCTTATCATATAATTCTAAAAAGTCTTTTAAATTCACAAGGCGGAAAAATTGATAATTTTTGGAATTATTCTAAATTTTAAAGACATAGAGGTTATAAATGTAAGTATGTGACTACATTCAATGCTTTGGCACCTTCTAATCCAAAAAGGATTGAAACTATCGCTTTCGGATCATTTCGTGTAGATTTGGGAGTTTGTTGACTTTGAGCGTCAAGCTACGACACAGCCCAACTCGCGTTTTCGCCCAGTGTTAGTCGGAACTCTCAATTTTTCTACCTGTACATTGTTTCTCCTTTTGTAACAGGAAACATGATGTTTGCACAACATTACAACTGTAAGCGTATAATGTATTGTACAGTAAAATATTCTTGAAGCTCAACAGGTGTTCTTTGGGTGCTAATAAAACAACCAAGTGTAAGGATTTGACTAGAGAAGCTCGTCACTACTTGTTTTAACCATCATTGTTCTGTATTAATTTTATCTTTTGTTTCGTGTTCCTTTGCAATACAAGAATATTCGATTAAATTAATGTTCTATGTTTGAATTTAATTTTGTAGTTCCAGAAGGACGAAATACTTTGTCAGATATTTATATTCGTCTATAGATTTAAACACAAATTAAATGCGTGTTTTAAGCTTTTTAATTTTTATCTACTGTGTTTGGTATCCCCATTAAATCTATATTGGTGATCGATAATGTGGCAAAAATTCCTAATCCGTCATGGCCATTGTTCCGGACGTGCCGGATTGAAGAAAGTTTACTGTAATTGGCTTATTTCTACGTTTCTTTTCTTTTTTTTATTATTGTTTTTCAGCGTTAGATTCACGATTCCGAAGTTTCACTTTTTTTTTGTAACACACGTAATCACTCTTTTGCAATATCACTTAATTTTTTTCCGTGACCTTGAACATAGAATATGCTCCAAATCAACAAAAGTGTGCTAATGATGATAAAAATTAATTCTTTTCTGGGTGATCATCGATTTGTGTTAATACATGATTGAAAACATGTGCTTGATCATTAATCCAGTTTGACCGTGGTCCGAATGTGCTTGATTAAAGAATAGCCTTTGGAGCGAATTTTAACTTCAACATCCATTTTGAGTTTGTAACGACAATCCTTCATGACACTGCTCTTGTGTTATATCATAGTTAAAGATATCAAGTAATAAACACTGGCTACAACTGATGACACGTAAGAAGAAACCAAAATGCTTTATTATTAGTCAATGATGGATAGCTAAAGTCATTCTCTCTCTCGAATTCCAAATTAACTTTTCAATTCTATCTTAGGGATCAACTAATAAATTTTTAGCTTACCAATTTACTCGATTAATTCAATCACTTTCTACACAAAAAGATGGTTCTTTTCGAAACATTACAAATAGAATTCTTTTCAATCCACAAAACTAAAGCTGCTTCGATCTAAATTATAAATCTCTATCAGCAAGTGTTTATCTTCTATGTCCCATTTATTTTCTTTTCAATCTGTTTCGTTTATATATATTGTTACCTCTAAATCACTTCATTTCATTTCTGTCTTCATCCAATTTACCTAATCACGTTTCATTTTGGTTGGGAAGTAATTGTAATTTTACGCAGTTCATAGGATCATATAATCTCCGAAATTAGTGAAGAGAAAATCACAAATAACTTAACGTCTTAAGTTTGGTTCGGGATTTTTTTAATTTAGATGAAGACAGACAGACAGACAGAGAGAGAGAGACTTAAGCTTTCACTATGAAGTTAGATTAGGGTTATTATTGTCAAAGATCGAGGATTAATCTCGACAGGAAGCATTTTTCAAATCGAAGACTCGTGTGTGAACCAAAACAGTTTCTGCGTCCCCTCCATGCGGCATCTATTACGCCCGCACCTAATGAGACTTTGAGTTAAGCCCTGGATTATTAACATCATCCTCACACAGGTTAAAGTTCGGAAAATGGGGACTCCCTGTCTCCGGGGTGAACGTCACATTTTGCAAGTTATGAGTCCTTTATTTGACATTTTTACTAGTCCGGGTCAAAACGAGCTCGAAATCGAATCCGCCAAAAACATCCCACCATATTTCCTGATGATTTTTTTCTTCTTTCCGCAAAAAAAAGGAGGAAGTTTTTAGTTTTTGATACCACACTCCCGTTCCCTTCCATCATGCGCACAAGTTAGGTTACTTGATGGAACCGTGTGACATATTTCCCTTCGGCGACTGAGACGGCTTCAATGTTGTCAATCATTGCTACAACTAACTCCGGGATATTTTCAACCTTATCTAGTGTAGACAGAACTCCAAGAACTAGGAGATGGGGGTGAACTCCCCCCCCCCTTCTCTTTTGCCTTTCGGTCCCATTCGTTTGAAGGGGTGTTTATCGGAGAAGTTCATAATTCGAATTGGTGATTCTAAACACGGCGATTATATTACTGTTGCCGTAAATTTGGAGGGAAGAGGGTGCGGGTATGAGACGAGTGTGCGGAAGAAATTGGTGATGGCAACTCGCTGAAGGGTCGCTCACAAGCTGAGGGTTTTCCGTGTGCCCCATTCCCGGAACGATTTCTGGCAAGCGTCAGTGATACGAAACGGTAATTTACGAAATAAACCACTCCGGTACATTGATTTGTATTGGAGAGATAAGGTCAATATCGAAAATTTAGAAGAGGAAGTAAGGCCAGGGCCTCCGAGAGAGGGTAGACCTCAAGATTTGTCTGACTCAGTCTGTGACACTTCGTATAGAAGTATTCTTGTGCTTGCGTTATGTCATACAACAGACTAGCACCACCAATTATTTGTAATGGCTAGATGTCAGCCTTAAAGATCATCTAATTTTCTTAAAAGGGTGTTATTTATGTTATTCCTATAACAAGGGTGGCCATAATGCGCCTCACGTGCAAGTTATATGAGGTTCTCACTTGTGAGTGGTGCGACTCTTATGCAAATAAAATATATGTATAAAACATGGTAAACTAAAATTATTCAATGCCAAAAACTAATTAATTAGTTTGATTCCTTTTCTGGAAATCAAAGCTGAATGGGGGAAAACTCAAAACTTTACCTTCTACAGTTTATTTTTATTGGCCCCTCACAAAGCGTACTCTTGATCACGTGATTGAAAAAAAAAAAAACTTTGTTTGAGGGGGAAATTAAATAAATAATGAGACATTTAGGAGGGGGATGAATGGCTCTTTACCTTCTACAGTAGCGGTTATAAAAGTAATTTTACTACGGTAATTAATTCCGTATATGAAAAAACTGTCTCGGGGAAAGTTCACAAAATAGTGCCGTTTCAATGAAAAATTAAGAGTAATCTGGGAAAGTTTTGAATATAGTTACTCTGAACAACTGACCCTTTTTCAAATATTCCTTTCTGAAATATGGCTCAGAATATTCTTTCTTCCAAATATTCCTTTCTGAAATACAAAGGCCGTGTACCTGACTCTACTGGTCTTAATTTTTCTTTTAACCCTATCCCTGGCCTATAATATACTATTTGCCGAAATTAATTGTTTAAAAAGTTTGTTTGATGATTCTCCTCTCCCCGTATGACACAAGAGTGACGGTCCAAAAAATTGCCCTGTTATACGAATCCGTGTTATAAATGTGAAGAAATAAGACAAAAGGGGGATTAGGCTCCAAAAATAAAAAGAAAAGAACATGCTTCGTTATTAAGATAAATATCTTAAAAAATCTTCTTAAATAATACATATTAATATAAATTAAACAATATTTCCTTCTAAATCATTAAATACTATTAACTGAAGGCGTTTTCTTTTTGGCAAGATATACTCTGAGCATTTTTCTGCATCATCATCAGATTCCTGCTCAATGTTTTGCAAAAAATTTATTACTTTAGATTGCTTGCTTTTAGTTAAAAGATGTTTATAAATATCTTTAATGGGGCTAAGCACTTAAGAAGTTCTCTTTTGAATTGTGTGCTCCTTTCATTTAAAAGGTCTTCATTTAAAAATACGACTCTAACTGTTCAGCTAATCCTTGGTCTATCTTTGTGCTTTTATAGTAAATACTTTTTTAACTTCTTCGTCTTCACTTATACTATCATTCTCTGAGTTATGAGGATGGTTCTAAAAGTACTTGTATTTGAAGACAGATGGCATCATTAAGGTAAATTGTTGTTATCATTGAGTACTGTCATCTGTTAAATGCAGCGAAAACAAATTTCACATTGACTCATAAGTTAATTTTAATTTGGTAGTCATTTGTTGAAAATTTGCTCATTTGCTCAAATTTGATTGCTGCCGCGTCGTACTGTTGACTTCATTTTGCGTCGAGTTGTTATCGTCGGTGAGACCTGGATTCATTATTATGCACCGGAAATCAAGCAAAAATCAAAACTTTGGGTTGCTTCTGGTGCATCTTTCCCCCAAAAAAACGGGAAGATAGTCTCATTGGAGAGAAAAGTTATGACGAAGAGCTTTTCAGGTGCGAAATTCGTCTTGATCACGAATACGAGTAACTGAGACAGTTGCCTAGCAAGTCATTACGCTTATTAAAAACAAACCGTTCTCGATGCTTCGAGCCCCATATCTTGGAATTTTTTAGAACTTATTAAATGAACCTCATATCATGTAATTCATTTTTTTTTTTCTACCGAACTTGCTTCATCAACTTTTTCTTCCACCAAGTAATTCTTGGATATTTTGTGCAGTCATATCGTCGAAGTCCTCCCGCAGACTTAGTAACTTCCACAACGGCATCCATCTGTTTTCTGCTGTCCCAATCAAAATTTCACTTTCAAATGACTCCGGCCTTGGAAACTAACTAACATTTAATTTCGTCGTTTTTATTTCTCTGATGGATGAGTGTTAGAGTGAATCAGTGTTATAAAAGCACCGTATTATTCGGGGATGTTCCCAGTTCTCGAACCATGTTAAAGTGAATCCATGCTATAAAAGTGCTATAAGGAGGTTACCTGTATAATCTAAGGCAAGGGTATTAAACTCATGTTGGAGGGCGGGCTTATTTTCAAAATGTAAAAGTCACGTGGGCTACACTGTAGTGTGTATTTACGGCTGTGATTTTTTATTTGTTTATTTACCTTCGTGGCAATGAATTCTGTTTCTTATTAATTGTATTGTGTTTTTATGTTGTACAGAATGACGTTTCATGTTATATAATTTTGGTGCGCTATTAATATTACATATTAAGCATATTATTTTATCTTTTATGTCACATTTAAAAAAACCTGATTCCCTTTTCTTGGAAACACCAGTATTCATCAGCATTTTTTTTATCACCTGGTTTCGATAAAAACATACTGAATTCAAGAATCTAAAATAGATGAGTAATGGTTTACATAAATTAAAATAAGAAAATAATGGAAATCAATATTTTTTCTTGAACATCAACTTCAGACATATAATAACAACAAAAAAGTGATAGGCGTAAAACAAATAAGCTTATTTTTCTTGTTCATTGAAAGTGGGATATTTCATTTTAGATTCACTCAGCTAGGTAGTAGAAGATAAATGGAGTGGTGGGTTTTATATTTTATTAAATTCGCTCAAATATTCGCTACAGTCGGTGGAAGAAACAATTGGTGATTCATCACGACTAAAAATTTCATTGGGGAAAGTTGTTATTCTTAAAAAAAATTAATCTTAATCCTCTCCAAACTACACATTATGTTTATTACAAATTTTAAAAACTAACTCTTTGGCTTATTAATGTTTTTCCCCATAGTCAACTGTATATTACCTATTTAATTCCAAGAAAACAAGTTTTAAGAAAATTTGAATAATAAGACAGAATTGAAAAATTAAAAGAAAAAGAATCCAAATTTCTTCACAATGAGATAATTCTTACTCTACGCCATTTTTACTACTGGGTAGCGGGAGAAATCACCAAAAACAACTGCTTTTAACTCGCGATCGATAGGTGTTATACAATATTCAATAGATAGATTTCTCAATTTTACAAAGGTCTATTATATGTCATTCGAAACTGACGAAAAGAAAACTCTGAGAGGAATCTATAGCTGCTCAGCCCGTCTCACAGCCGGCAACGTAGTGACGGACATAAAAAGTGCAACTGGCTGCCAGCCGGCTGTGTAAAACAATGAGGTAAGCTGCATTATTTTTGACAACATCTCTCTTTTTGCTGTTATGTTCACTGGATCGAAAAGATATGCATTGTGGACCTCATATGGTCCGGCCGACTGCGAGTTTGAAATGCTTGTTCCAAAGCAAACTTCTTCAAACTGTGTACCTCGCAACCCCAAAGTTCTATGAGTCAAAATAAGAATTTGAAAAGGAAAATATAAAACACTTACACTGGTCGACTAGCCTTTATATATATCTTTAAAAATTGATCAGAAGTTTCGTGTGTGTCCATAACGCGACATCACCAGTGACGTGACGTACGGGCAAAACTAGCTCAGGATTTTCTGTTGTTCCTTCGATGTAAATGCAATATAGATTCATGATCACTGCGGAGTTTGTGTGACCGCCATTAACTCATGTTCAGCTACTATTGTGTGTTTCTTGAAATACTTTTTTTATACATATATGGCAACAAAAACCAAATATCGATAAAAATTAAAATCAGAATATGAAATGCACGAAATTGCAGATAACATCAACAAAGCTAGACTTCGAAAGTTTGTGAAAAAAAAAAGAAAAAGAAAGTCACTAAATATGAGTATAATGCAAAGGTAGGTGAAGCCTGGAACACAAATTAATGTTATTAATGAATAAATTAAATTAATTTCCTGCAACAAATTTTTAACAAGAAATACAATGCTTTTCTTTAATGGTTTTTGCGTAAAGTAGGTACCTAATAACATATCGATATACTTTAAATATTATTATAAGATGTATTTTTCTACGGGTGGTATGCGGTTGCCCGAAAAAACTTGCCTAGTTCTTAGAATATCGTGAGTCAAAAAGTTTGAATATCATTGATCTAAAGCATAGATTCCCAACCATTTTTGGCCTACAACCCACTCCGTGAATAAAAGTTACTTACCACCACTTTTCAGATAAAAAAAAAAGTCAGACTCCCTTTTTAAAAATAAGTAAATCATTCCCTAACTTTCCAACTTTTTGGGATCATAGTCCACTTTTTCAAACAGTGATTTGATGTCACCCCTCTCGGTGAAGTATACTATATTATCCGAGGAGTTATAGCGAAAATCTAATTATCACTGAGAAATAACCAAGATATCTGGATAAAATGTATTCTGTGCATTAATCGATCCTTAATCACATATTGCTGTACATTATGGCTATTCATGCTCATTTGTTTGGTTTCAGGGAGCCATAAATTGAAATCACATACAGTATCGTAAAGTCTTAATTATTACTCTGGAGTGTATAGTTAAATTTTACTTAATTTTTTAAAATAGAAATACAGTACCTTATTTTTATTTCAATTGCTAAAAATAATCCTGATACAGAAACTTAATTTTGATTTATTATTTTTAAGACTTCTCTTCGTAATTACAATTCAGAGTTATTGAATTCATATCGCGATTTTCTCTTCACTAACTTCGGCGACTTCAGTTTAATTGCATAGAATAGCAATTTCTTCCAAACCAAAATGGAATGAAAGATAGTGATATATAAATGAAATAGAATTGAAAGGAAAATGAAGGGAAATAAAGGTAACACCAGGCTGATAAATATTTGTCAAGTTGTTTTGAAGAATTGTTGTTAATATTTTGGATTGAAGCTATTCTAAGTCAAAGTATTAAAATAAGAATCGACTGTTTGGGAAGAGTGATTGAATCAGAACGAGACAATTGGTAAGAGACTTTATTAAGTCATCCTAATTTAGAATTGAAAAAAGTGGGATTCAAAAGAGAGCAACCTTATTTATTCTTCAGTAATAAATGAAGTATTTTCTCTTGCTCTTTCGTATCTTCAATTGAGGTCTAGTATTTATTGACTGTTTAATTAGAAGGAACAATAGAAGTAGAATTAAATAATGAAAAAAGAGTGTTACGATGTCTAACAGCATTTTTTGATCTTTCGAAGGTTATCGTTGCAAAACTCGGCAGATTGAACTCTGTCTTCTCTAACTGAGGGGTTATTTCAATCTGCGGCTTCCTGAATCCAAACAAAGCATCAAGAATAGATGTAATTTGTTATGCAGAATAAATTTTGTCCAGATATTTTGGTTATTTCTTAGTAATAATTAAATATTTATGATAATCTCTCGTATATAGGAGAACGAGAACAGATTTTTTAAATTTACTTTATTATACGATATTAACATACTAGTGTATTGCTTAGTTTCATCAACCAATATATATCATTAAAAATTAATAAATATTATTAGTGAGTGGACAGAGCATGGTGTAATGACACTAAGTTATGGATATTTAATATCATATTAGATTATTTTCTTTGTTAGGAGTTGCTGACTACATTAAATCCATATGTTCGAGGATTTTTAGTATAGTATTAAACAAGCTTTTAGTACGTTTTTGGGAGTGCTGCCCAGGATAGCGGCTATTGTTCCTCATTGATCCCTAAACTCGCTTTGGACCTAAAATACCTCCTTAGGTATCTTCATTTCTAATCGATGGGTACTGATCTCAATTGAAACCATTTATATACTTATTAATCGTCATAATACTTACGAACTCCATATGTTTTTTCCAACATTTCTGATGTATGTGATTATCATCTGACAACTATTATATTCTCATGACATTTTAAAAGGACAAAACTACAAAATACGATTTTCTTGATTTGTTTGATTATCTTGTGGTGCTAATGAAGTTTTAAATAGTAAATACGGATGACTCGACCCCGGAATACCCTAGTTATCCTTCTTTGTTGTTGACATTCCTTCTTGTCATATATCTTCCCTTTTTTTATTTCCAACCATCTTTCGTCTAGATCCCAATCACACATGGTCTGCAGCAATTAAACCAGATCTGACTCTTGAGCTATAGACCATAACTTTCACTCAATTTTACTGATGATGATTTAAGTCATGTTAACTTTAACTGATTTCTAACTGTAACTGTAACTGATTTCTAACGTAGTTAGAAATCAGTTACAGTATGACGTGAAATGACGTGAAAATTAGTTGAGCGAAATAACAACTCAGATAATGTCTTTGTAAATTGACCTCACTTGAAAGCTATTAGTTTCCTTGCTAATTATCCGTTACTCGGACAAAAAGCCAAAATCAAAACTAAAATATTCAAAACTTCAAACCGAAATTAAAAATTAGAAGGAAAAAAGTACCGATGCCTTCCTTAGTTTTCAAAATCATACAGACTATCAATGAATCGCTTTCATCTTCAGTTCAAACGGGTATAGGACTTTATAGACTTAAAGAGCAAAACTTGACGCAAAAGAGCTTTCTTTCATAACTCCAAAATCCATTCTAAGAGACCATCAAGACACAGATATATCTTAAATAAAGTACTTTCCCCCTGCTGCGATTGCAAGTTATAGAACCTCAACACCATTTGTCTTAAAGCCCCTCGCTTTAAATTCCCATCGAAGTAACACTATCACTCATCCGAAATAACAACTTAATCTTCTCCTTGAAAGAAAAAAAAAATAAAATAAATAAAAAACCACCAAAAGGACACCCAAAAAGAAAATTTGCCGACGTATCCAGTGACAGCCACAGAACACAACGACAGGGGAAAAAATTCTCTCTCTCAGTTTTGTTTTTATCTCCTTCACCCAACAGCGAATATAAATTTTCCAAGCGAGAAAGCAAGCCGAGAAAAACCGATAAGGAATCGTCATAACTTTTAACCTCTGCCTCCAACTCTACGTGAGGGAACATACCAGCAACAATACATTCACCACACGTTTTCTTTGCCTTGCCAAACGGTAGCCACCGTTCTATTAAGATTATTCGCAGTTATCTCTGTAAGGAAGGATGCTCCTTTGACAAGGTTGGACCGGCCTTTTTGTCTCTGTCCGACTTGTCGGTCGGTTTGGTTCTTTTTTTCTTTTTTTTTTTTACCACCAACAGGCAGCGATGCGTGTTGGGGTCAGCCCCTCTGGGCAGTTTCTAGTATCATCGATTTGCTGCGATTGTGATTCATTGGTGCATGTCTTCATCGATGTTTTTTTGTGGTTTTTGATCTCTCTTTTTTGTAAATACAAAGGCGATAGGTGAAGCTTGTCCACAGTGGATTTGGGAAAGTTCCTGAGATAGTTTCGCTTTCTGTTTCGGTTGTGGGGGGGTGTCCTTTTTTGTAGTGGTTTGGAATGTCTTAAATGCCGCGTGTGATACAAAGTATCCAGTAAAGTCTAGATGTTTTTGCTTTTATATACGGCAAAAAAATATCTCCTGTTTCTGCGTCAAAGACAATCGTTTGAAGCGCCTGCGCACTAAATTTAATTCTCACCCTTCTGTAACTTACTCGTTCTATCGTTAGTAAACGCAGGTAATAAACAGATGCCTTGACTATCTTTCCCTGTTTATGACCTTCCTTCTTGTCAGCCAATACATGACTTGTACTTTCCTCTTTCACCTTACGTTGAAATCACGAATATCCTTAGCGATCCTTCTCTATTTTCGACCCTCCTTCTTGTCAGCCAAATTTTCTTCTCTTCAATTTCTTTACGACTAGACCACAATTAAATCTTGTTTAGCGCAGCATAGCCATATTTGGCTGTTGCGCCAATAAACTTTACATTCACTCACTCATTCACGCGAAATCTCGAATATGTATTTGTAACAAGTATCTGCATATATATAATACACTTAGTTATTAATATCTTAACGAGTGCTTCGTGCAGCTTCACCTAACAGGGCCTTTGCATCAATCAAACCGCATTTTGATAAACCAATCCTAGTAACGATGAAAGTTATGTTACACAATAAATGTTATTAAATGTATGAAAAATGTATTATTTTCTTTCACTTCACATAACTTTCCGGTAGACCAAATGTTTTACTCTATACTCAAGTATTTGAGATATATACAAATTCCAGACGTCAAAAACAAATGTAAGTGCTCGATATTAAAAATAAATTCAAATTTCTCAACACTAAATTGGCTTTTTAGAAGAAAAGCTCATCTTATCTTGATACCCATGACGGACTAGCGGGAGTAGAGTTTTGAAAAAATGATAGTACTGAATTTATTTGCCCCTTCTAAATTAAGGGTTAGGGTGAAGAAGTTCCGTGGTGAATGTGTAGCAAATCTCGTTTTCTAACATCTGTGACGACGTGAAATGTTAAACTTTTCGAAACGTATTTTGAGTCCTTCTCGTAGAAGGATCCATTGTGTAATGGGAAAATCAATTAAGAATATTAAAGTGGGAAGGAAAAAAAACTCAGATTAGCATATTTTTTATTATAAAAGAACACAACTGTACATGCTTCATAAAAATAAGTTAAAATTATATAAAAAAAAAAAAACTATAGTTTTTAGAAAAATACATATTATGTAAGTTTGTAATACCTCTGAATAAATTGAAATTTTGGAAAATAAAAATTGTTAAAGGAAAAAAAGTAGCACTACGTATAATTTATTTTTCGAAGGGAAATCTATTAAAATATTTATTGCTTATTAAACTGAAATTTAGGAGACCAAACATTAATTTAATAAAACAGACAAAAGTCATTTGAATTTGTTCTATTTCAAAAAAAAAATTGTGAAAAGAATAACTGAAGTGAAAAATTCAAGCAAAAATAAATATACAAATCTACTTTCAATTCCTAATATAATGACACTGAAAGTATTTAAGCCTGTCAGATAGAAATTTCACCCTTTTATTTCCTTGATTTAAAGTTCCAGTATCACCTGTTGTCATGACAAAGCAGCAAAAATTATTTTTTGTGTTTTGTCATTGCCCTTTTCACCTATTGTTTTGAAATGAAATATAAGTGTAGTTTCTAAAATATTAATATCATGTGTGTCATACATATAAGAATATACCTTAAAAATATTTAATCCAATCAAGGTAAAGAATTTTTGTCTATTTCGAGAAATTATTGAATTCATAAGATTTGTATTCAGTGGGAAATTCTCAATTCGAAATTTCTTCACTGGGAATTATCATTAGGAGACACACCAAACACATACTTCAAGTCAGAAGTGCTCTAATATACATTTCCAGCACTAAAAATTATAAGCGACAAAAATAAAGAAATGCCAGGAACGTTTTCTTAAGAGAAAAACGTTACTACATAGGAAAAAATAATTATTGCGTGTATATTTATATCAGTTGTTAGAAGAAAAAAAATATGGATGCTCTAGATTTGTGAATACACCTGGTTTCAGATAGTTAAATTACGACCTTCGCTGTCTGTGTTAACAGCTGTGTAAGAAACACCGTTGTTTCTCCCTTTCCCCCATCTGGTCGGGTGATTGACTAATATTCAGCTATAGAACAGGAGTCAAGTTCCGCACTGTAATTTTAACTGTCACTTTGCATTAGTTCCGATTCATAAAAATTTCACAGTTGTAGGTAGTGGTGACGGTGTGTTTGTAGCATTCTCCTATTATTAAAATTCTAATGGAAGGTTTTCGATGTCATAGCTAAGTGTTTGGAGTTTTATTGATAACGGTCATATTGAGGCTCTAATTTGCGCCTAACTCTCTAAATCTGCATTTTTTTTTTCATAAAAATGTTGAAGACGTTTTGTTAATTCCGTAGACATATAGTTTATGAGGATTTAATAAACACAACGTTCGAAAAATTAGTTATAAAAATGTAAACACGCGTGCCATACCGTAGGGGGAAAAGTCCTTATTTCCGTTCCTCTTAAAAAGTTTTTTTGAGGGTTCTGGTTCACTTTCCTCAAATTCTATTCCATCTATAGGGGTGATATATTCTACAATATAAAACTAGACTGGTTCCTATACAAAGAGCATAATTTTTTTTCTAATAAACACTCGCCAATTTTAAGTATTACGCAATATTTGCTTAACAATTTTGGAAAATTGGAATTATAAAATTTTAATTTCATTAAATTTAACTTTTGAAAATATAATTATACTCAATGAGTATCATCAATGTTTATAAATACTCCGTAAATTTTTATAGTTATATATGCAGTAAATTTCATATAATTTCATATAAAATGTACCTAATATTAATTACACAACTAACAAATTCAAATACAGCTATTGATTGTTAATTGTTTGTACGTAATTATCTGTGAACATAAATCTAATTTTCTTCACACGAATAGGTACATAAATACACTGCTCTCGAGATTTTTTGCGCACCTAAAATTTCTAAATAAAAATATATTGATAGTATTCAGCAATATCATGAATAATACAAACCCTACTTACCAGATAAGGTATTGAAAATCTGTTAAACAATAAGCCCATTACAAGATTTTGAAATTTTATATCACTTGTAGATCTCTTTTTGAGTTCAGGTTGTTAAATAAATTTCGAAATTTGTGCAAGCCATTAGCTTCAGTTTGTTTTACAGCTTGTTGAACCCTTTTTCTACAATTGTTCATCTTGATCAAACGATCCGTTTTCATAAACGATGTTAGGCATCATCTTCCGTAAGTTTGCAGTCACATTCAGATCAAGGCGGCAAGATGGCTACAGAAGAATGACCCCCAAACTCCTACTCAAAGATAGTTTTAATAGACAATGTGGAAAGATCAGTTATCTAATTGAAGAACAAACTAATTAGTTTCCAAAGAATTCCTCATCCAAAGCAAGACTTTATCCAACAAGAAATTGCCATACATCTCAGCTATTACAGAACCAGTAAACCTAAGTATCAGTAAATTGCCATTACATGTAATTCCTTCCCTGACAAGAATACCTCCACCACGATTTTGGTGTTTTTAATTCCCTTCAGGAACATCTTCTCTTGTCTTTTTCTCCACGTAGAACATTTCAATATTCAAGCTATTCTTAGAAAATCCTTTTTTTCATCAGTAAGTACTATATCATTACATTGCTGGTTATATATTATCAAATTCCATGAAAGATTCATTATATTTTCTTTTTGTAAAAGACAAAGATTTTGTCAGAGATAATTATTTTTCCACTTGTTTGTAGCGGAATCTTAAGCACTTCAATTCGTATTGAATCGAACGAAGTGGCAAGTACATGTTGACCTTTCACAAGAACTTCACGAGAGAAGTAAACCAGGGTTGAAGATTCACGCATATGAACCGCCGTTCGCTTTAATCGAGCCGAAACTTTCGCAAATACTTTTTCTTAGACCCTGTTTTCTTCCTTTTTTTTTTTTTTTTTTTTTTTTGTTCTGTCATTAACATTTTTGACCATATATGCACATAAGCAAAAAAACATATTTCACAATAAATACGCTTTTATCATTATATGCGAATATCTGTAAGCCCGCTTACGAATAAAAATGTTTCATAATATGTATATATGTGCTTTTCTTTATTCCTTGTTCATTCAAATATGTAGTGCAGAGGTGTTACTGGACCTAGTATCACCTGATGCGGTAATTCATCGAATCGTTCCAATGAAATCAATTTTTTTGACATCTACCTTTATTTTTTGCTTTCACTTACAAAAAAAAAAGAAAAAGGAAACGTAAAATATTTTAGAAGAATCAAAACTGAGAATAAGAAGAAGAAAAAAGTCAATATCCAGTTTCTTATCAGCAAATTTTCAATTTTCAAAAATTGTTGGTACTCTTTTTACCTCCCCCTTTCTTCTTCTTCTTCTTCTTCTAAATGATGCCACTGACGTAGTGACCCATGGGCCAGTATTAAAGCAAAAGATTATCCACTTATCAAAAAGAAACGCTTTCACAGATACAGAGATTATATGCAGAATTCAGATACTAAAAGAATTCTGAAAATCAAGTAAACAACAAAAATCATAACCATACAGGCATTTGTTTTCAATCAATCCGCATGTAACTTTAAAATTTTTTTAACCAGATGTAAAAGTTTTTAATAATCATTCCAGTTTACGACTCGTTCCAGTAAATGTGAAAATACTACTAATCAATTACTGTTCTAACTAACTTATATGTTACAACTGAATATATATATGAGCCGATAATTGTACATATACTTACCATACTTCTTAAAGAACGAGAAATTGACTTCAAATTAAAAGACTATTTAAAATTAAACCGTATCCTAATCAGACCTCAATTAATTAATCGAGTGCGCAATCCAGTAAGGTCACTTAAACATTAAAATTTACCAGACAAGTGAAATGATCCGTTTTAAAATTTTCTTTTATTGTTGCACTTTTGTCATTTAAGGGTTAGTTTGTTTATTATTTCAAGCACTGATTCCGCTTGTCATCGGTATCCAATTGAAAAATGGGTTACTTCAGGATGCTTTCTCTTTGTGAAACAGAATATAAACTTGGAAAACTTTTCTAAACCGAGAACGGAGCGAAAGAGATTAATTATCGTAGTTTTCTAGTTTCATTTAACTACAGGATATAAGCTTCACCTGAGATCCTCAAACGGTGGTACGCGTACCCGAAGGGGGTGCGTAGGGGGCCATTATGGTGTACGCAAAAAAAAAAACGGTTATGACGGCCACACAGCTAGAGATTTTTTTTAAAATACTAAAAAGAATTTTAAAAAATAGGTAAAGTTTTTTTTTTTTTTATTAAGATTGTCTTTTGTAGCATTGTCCATTCCTGAAAAGCAGAAATTGATGAAGTTCCTATTAGGTATGACTCAGGCCCTCTTGATGGAAAGGTGTACATAAAAATTTTTGGGGCCCGTCGCGTTAGAAAATATAGTGATTTTTTTTTTTTTTTTACAAACGCGTTGATGTGCTTGTTGCCATCATTTATTAGCAAAAGCAAAGTTGAAAGTTTTTTTTTTTTTTTTTTTTGTATAATTACATGGAAAAAATATATTTAGAAGGAGAAATTAAACGTAACTTCAGATTTGAGATTGTGTTTATCCTTTTTCGAGCTTAATTTTTCAAAATTGCATTATTCAATGCAGTCACAAATATCCTCTTAATTTTTCTTTTTTCCAATCTCTATATTGATTTCTTTACTTCAAAAAAAATAATAATAAACTGCCCAGAGAAAAAGATATATCGACCAGTTTAATTCATTATATTCCCTTTTTTAGAAGTTTTCAGAACCTGTAATGATTGAAATGGATCGTGGGGGAGGGAGTTGCTTGGAGGATTCTTGGTTGGGTGTACACGAAAAGGACCCGAACCAGTTGGAGATACGTGAACCAAAAAAGGTTGGGAAATTTAAGGAATTTAAAGAGGTTAATTTTGAGGAATATTTTCCGTCGATCAAAAAATGGATAAGGAATCCATTTATATTTAACGTAGAATCTAGAATTGCCGTTTTTAGGTGTTGAATTTATATTTGAATTCCTGTATGGCACATCACTCAAAGACATATATGAGCGAATATCACTGATAAAATTTTTGGCTGTCGTGTCGTCAAGAATGCCCAGTTTTAGCAGAAAAAGTCGTGAAATTTCTGATGCCTTTCGTCATGATCTATAAGTGTGAAGAGGGATTTCGAACAGTGGTTTTCCTAAAAAAAATAAGTTCTCGTATGCAAATAGATTGGAAATCTAACCGAATGTTAGAATTAAGTTATCGTCTTTGCCTCGAAACGTGACATTTTAGTTAGCAAGAAATAATTCCTCACTTCTCATTCATAATTTGATTTCATTAAAAATGTTTCTTTTTTGCAATTGTTTTTATATAATTTCTTATAAGTAATTATTTAAGTGCACGAGAATTATACTGACATCTGAATAATGCTATATTTTACCTACTAATCTCCAAATAGGCAATCAATTTTCAGTAGGTAACGAATACAAATCTTAAAAATAACCGGGTCACAGGGGAAAAAATCGGAGAAACGCTGATATATACCAACAAATCGTCCGCGTGAGGAAAAATCATAACAATTCGTGTATAATAATTAAACAAACAAGAAACGCATGTAAACCCAGAAAAATGATTCTCGAAAATTTAAGTTATAATCTTTTATTACTGAAATTCGGCGTGTAGCGGGGCTGATACACATTAAATCTGTTGAGACTTCACATTCTCCCACGGCTAGGTGTAGAAGTTTGTAGAGGGGGTCCAGCTCAAGTATCGTTCTTTCTTTTGACCGAAGTTCAACAGTTTGAAGTTCGTCGTCAATAGCCCTCATGTTGCTTCTAAGTAAACGCGTGACGTTAATATACCATCAAATCAAATTATAAATGAATTCATTTTTATAACTTTTCAAAATACGAACTTCTTCAAAACAATCGCTTAAGATTGACGAAAGGTTTCCTGGACATGTTCAGCAATGTGTTGAGGTTTGTACACTCTGACGATGTGTCTATTGGAACTTACTCGACAGCATTTATATCCGAAACATAAAATATTGGTACAAAAATTCTGTATTTTGGGTGTCCGGTGAAAACAGTCCAACAAGGAGGCTATTGCAAAAGACACTTTATTCACAAATATTCATGACAGGACAACACATATGCATCAATAACTACTTGGACAGAATAACAGCACAAATAAGAAACATAGCCCTTGTACAGGTTAGTGGAACAAGTGCAGTACTTGCGCAGATCAGCAACACTAACAGAAATAAAACAGCACTTTTAATAACATTCAGCTCACCAGCTTCCTAGTTCGCAATATTAACAAATCTCCAACGAAATACTTTTGACCAACTCCGACAGCTTTCGGAAGTCCCTACAGAATCTTCAGTAGCTACAGGCCTCTTCTCGGCTGATTCACTCGGTCATTTCCCAATCGATTTGGTCGCCAACTGATTCGCTGTAATTTATATTATGTACAGAGTGATTATATTTAAATTTGTGTGTGTGCACTTTCAAAAGGCTGTAAAAAAAGAGGCGTTGGTTGAAATGACCTGATATTTCATCTGAGTATAAGTGAACCAATGGGAATTTGCTTTTAGAAAGAAAAAAAAATATTTCAAAAGTAGACCGATAAAGGGAGCCTAACTAATCATAAGAGATTAATTAAAAGATGGGACATGTTGTTGTGACACTCTTTGTTCAAAGCCCATCCATCACAACAAGGTGGTGGATGGAAAAAAATCCAATATTAATTGTCCCTGGACAACGGATAGGAAAAAATTGGATTTTAATTGTTCTTTGGCCAAAAACCGCGGAAAAAGCAAAAAGTGGAGAACCATCAAGAATGGGAAATCATGAATAAGCTGCTACGTCTTACTTAAGAAATGTTAAATATGCTTCCCTATGTTTTCAGCCACAAGTTGAAAACGAAAGGGGGAAAAAAACCAGCTCGGTCCACAACAGATTATTGAGCATCAGTCGTGATAGTGTGAATTTGTTGCGCAATTCAGCGAAACTCATAATCGAAGCCTCGTACACAACATGTTTTAAGTAACCCTTTAGCCAGAAGTCGCAGGGGTTCAGGTCAGGTGATTGTGGCGACCAAACTGTTGGGAAATGGGGACTGATAATTCTGTAATTTCGAAAATGCATGTTCAGCCGCTTCTTCTCTGGAATTGAAACGTACGGAAGAGCAACATCTTGCATAAAAATTGTACAATCTACACACCTGCTATGTTGCAATGCTGTAATGAATCGGTTGTCAGTTCATTACAGCACTGCAACAAAGCAGATGTGTGGATTGCAGCACTGCAACATCAATTGGCCTTTCGGGTTCTGTCACCTGTACAGTCAACATGAGACATTTCATAACGTCTC
>BMAW01021593.1:53760-146071 GCA_019974015.1 Nephila pilipes | reverse complement strand
ATCGTAAAGTTAAACCATGAACAAAGATTTTATTCGCGGCTTTATTTTGTTAGTATTTATTCGGGTTTCGCAGAGACATATCGCACACACGATCTTTCTTAAGTTCTTGTTTTAGCAGCGGATTTACACCGAAACGAATTTTTACAGCTCCCAGAAACCGAATCTTCTTTTCTCTGGAAAGTGGTGTCAGGAGCGTCGAGGTCAACGGACAAGTAATCTGAGTTTGGTCCTGCGTGAAATTCGGGACTTTCTCGAGTGTTGCGGTCATGAGGCGATTAAAAGATTATTGCCACTTCCTCGTACTTCACGCCTGCTGGCGGATTCATGTCGACCTTGCTGCAAATGGATTCCAAGACTGTCCTCATCTTCCGCTCGAAGTAAAAGTTCTTTTTTCTTCAAATAACTATAGTAATCTGTTTTTGTGCCAAATGTGATTTTTCGGATGCCTCAAAAAGCCAAAATTTAACATCTATAACAGATATCAAGAAAAATGCCTCTTTTGCTCTCAGAAAAAATCGCATTAACTCTATTTTTACGGCAGAAGCGTTGGCTATATGTGCCAAGCATAAGGCGATCTCTAATTGAATATATATATATATATATATTTAATTACCAAAAGTCATTCATAGATTGGCTTGCAAGATTTTCATTCAATCACATATTTATAAGCAGACGATATTATTTTAGATTCCGGGACACTCAAAATTTTTTAGAAAAGAACTAGTGGATAATCTTGCAAGCTCGGATAACGGATCTGATTGCTTATATAGACTGGAATACTTCAAAAGACATTAATAGCAATACTTTCAGAATCAGATTGGAAAAAAAACAATGAATAATTTTAATTCAAGCAAATATTTCGAAAACTTTTAAGGAACATCTCGACCATAGATATAATATCCAATTGGACAAGAGGCAAAAGAGAGGGAATTATTAAGTACTCGAATCATCAGCAAAATCCGTGGGTCATTCAATAAGTCCTTAGAAATTCCAAGAGATGGTGCTCGTAGCATCGAGAATGTTTTTTTTTATAAGCGTCGTGACCCGTTAGACAGTTGTCTCAGTTACTCGTATTCGAGATGATGACGACTTTTGCACCTCAAAAATTCTTCGTCATAACTTTTCCAGCCAATGAGACCCTATTCGCCGTCTTTGGAAAAGATGCACCGGAATCAACCCAACGTTTTGATGTTTCCTTGATGTCCGATGCATAATAATGAATTCAGGTCTCACCGACGGTGACAACTTAACGCGACAGCAATTAAATTTTGATTTGGCAGCAAATGACTACCAAAACTCATAAATCAGTGTCAAAATTCTTTTGGTTTCGTTCAATAGATAGCAGCACCCAATGGTAACAACAATTTACCTTAATGAAGCCGCCTATTTTCAAATACAAGTACATTTTGAACTATCTTCGTATCTCCTGAGCCTTACATCAATTTGCATGAGGATGCGATGTGTGGTATCTGTAACAGTATAAACGATTTGGAGCATATTCCTTTGACTTTTGGAAAATATCTGTCTTAATGAAGCCACCTTCTGAATAAACTCAAGACATAGTGCTCACATTGATGCAAATCACTTTCAGAAATTTTTTGTACAATGTAATAGCTAATAAACAAATGAACTCTGAGACTAGACAGATTTGACGTGCATCAGCCCCACATCTTTAGTGATATCAGGACTCGAATTTATGACTCGATGGAAAAAAAGACGGCCGTGAGCTTACGACCATTACCACTTGGCTACTACAGCCCAATATCATATTTAAGACAGATACCAGATTTTCCCTCACATAGACGTAGCCCAAAATCATTTGAGCTAAAAAAAATGTGTTTCTAACTGTTTTTTATTTCTTATAACGAAGAGATTTAAGATTTGGAGGAATGATAAAATTTATGCTCTTTAAGCCCTCAGTAGAACAAAATCTTTGAATTAAATACTTGATCAAAAGACTGCCGTTTATTTTTTTTTAGTTAAAAGGACCATTGATGATAGCACCCAAGTGACCAAAATGGTAGCACATTACAATGTATAAATACAATGATTTGTATATTATTTAAGTATTTTTTTGGAATCTTTATTTTTAAATCTATAGAATATTGTTATGAAAACAGTAAGGAAAATGCTTTGGTACTTTTTAGAAACATAAATGAACGATTTATTTATAATCAAAATCATGGTTCAAAATCTTCTTTCATTTTTTATTTCAATGCTTAAAATCTCTTTTATGCTCTATGATTAAAATATACTATTTTATCTTTTCTTTTTTTTTTTTTTTTTTTTTTTTTAGAAAATTACAACTTTTTACTGAAAAATAGTATAATTAATTTTTCACAAGAATAATTATTTATTGATAATTTATTATTTAAACAAAAATTTTCCGGCTCTTGTTTAGTTCGAATTTTAATTCTAACTATTGCTTTGATTTTTTTTATTTACTTATTTACCAAAATCAGCATTCCAGGTTATCTCTGCCCTTTTCCGTAGTTGAAATGGCATCCTTTCATTTCTTCGAAGTTTAAAGGTAAGAGTGAGTGAGTGACTGTTGAGTTGAACTCCGCAAGAGTCAAATATGGCTATGCAGCGACAAACTAGAGTAATCAAGACATCAGAAAAATTGGAAAAAGTAAAAGTTGATTGATAAAAAGGGGAGTAAAAAATAAAGAAGTGTCATTTGAGTATCCCACGGGTGTATTTCCCATATTTACCAAAGAGAATAAAACCCATGGGAAAGCGATAGATTATTAGGTTACCCAGGGGTCATGATACCCGTACTTACTTAAAGAAGGTAAGCCTCTGGGGCTCAAATTTACGAGGTTCATCAATAACAGCCCTCGTGTAGCTTCCAAGTGGGTGGGTGTTACGTTAGTAAACTATCAATCAGTCAATCAAAACTCAGTCCATAAAATTTTTAAAAACATAAGATTGTAACACAAGTATATCTTTTTATATGACTGATATTTCTCAAAAGTTTCGAATATTGGCTTTTCAGAGCAAGTATTTTAAATAAATTTCAAAATATCTCTCTAAAATACCATTTTCCTTACGAATATGTTTTCACACACATGTATAGATTTTAAAGAATTCGTCTCTTAATATATCTCACTGCCATAATAAATATTTTATAAGCATATGATGCTACCATCCAAAAAAATTTTATGAACTATTCGTTTAATTTTGTTCCATCTCGAAGTCCTCTAGATCAGGGATACTCAACTTTTTACACTTTGAAGAACTATTTGAGCTAACCATTATCCTGAAGAAACCTCTTGATCAAAGAGCAAAAAAAAAAGATATCAAAGCTTTATCCTATTCAGATTTGTAAAATTATTACTGCGTCTTTATTTTATCACGATACAAACGTCTTAGTAAGATAATGAAGGGAAAAGTAGCTAATGGCGTTTTATGGTAATCCAAAATATATTCTATGATTAATAAACAAAAGCAACAATATTTTAAATTATAACAAATTAATAGAAAGAAATTTTTTTAATGGCTTGGCTGTGTATTCTTACGTCTGGAATAATTGCTGAAATCTGCAACCTAATGTTCTCCTCAGTATCCATTCTATTTCTGCATTTTGTTTCTGCCACAACATACAAAGAAAAAGACTTTCCGCTCAAGCAGGTTGAAACACATGACATTAGATGTCTCACAGCTATTTTGACAATTTCAAGATTTTCTTTTCTAATGTCAATTCGAAAATGCATAACATCAACTTGACTAAATTTTAGTTTCAACTGAGTGTCGGTCGATATATCAATTTGAGATACATCGACTGAACCAATGAACGAAAACTGATATGTGACCTAATGTGTCTCGATTAATGTATTTAAAGCTCGTGACTTTTACGCGATTTAAGATTTTTTTACAAACAAATTGCCTTTAACAATTCATTCTTTTTTAAAATTAATATTTTACTAAAATTTTGGCGCTTTGATTAAGCAAATAGCGATCACTTTGTCAGGAACCCCTGACAAAGTTCCTGGGAACCCTAAGGTTCCGCTGAATTCAGGTTGAAGACCTCTGCTCTAGATCTAAGGCTCTCAATTTTTGTCAGACGAAGGGCCGCGAGATAAAATGCCAATCACGAGGTAAATTTAACTTTGAGAACTCATAGCTCACAATACGAAAAGGGCTCTTCAAACATTACGAATCCTTCGTCCAGAGAAAACCGCAATCTTCGATCTTTGGCCCCGTTTCCTCCTGAGCAAAAACAACGTCATCCCCAGAAGACTCCCGACACGGTCTTCAGTGAAGTACAGCTATTCCCCAGGAGGAAGTCTGGCGGGATTTCAGAATCTTGTCGTCCAGAACCGTTCCGATCTTTGGCTCCTGGCGTTACGTGATACTTTTTAGCGGTGACCACGGCACCGAAACTGAGCCCTCTCCTCGCCACTTCCTCGTTTTTGGCGACTCGACTTCTCTTGATTTTGCCATCAGTGCTCGGTGGGGTTAGGCTTCTTCTTTTTTCTTGAGCGAGACAAGAAATTTTGATTTAGTCTATCGATTTTTGACTGTCCGAAGGTGGTCCCGGTCGTGTGCGGTCTCGTTCTTCTCCGTTGTCGTGGCTCTTTATTTTTTTATAAATGAGACGGTTCACTTTCTTTTAGTGTGTGTTTTCCCACGGATTTTCGTCTCGAGTCTCGGACTTTTTTTTTTGTTACCTAACTTACGATGAAGTATCGTAAATTTTTTATTAATTCGAAAAAATTAATCGAAATATTTGGATAGTAAATTTACTCTGCATATTAATTGATCCATATGTACGTAATGCTGTGAATTACAATTAATACGTTAAGATTTGTTTGGTTTCAAGAAGCGGTGAAGTGAAGTAATAAGTATTCTCGTACTAAAAATCATCTCGAGACTTAATTTTTAATAATTATTCTTAAAATTTCTCTACATATGCGCCATTCAGAGTTATACATTTCTTCCAGCATTGCTTGACCTTTCAAAAGCCTTCATTGTAGAACTCATCAAACTAAACTCGTATCCTCTCCATACTGCGGGTTACTTAAATCCGTGACTTCCTGAAATCAAACAAATCATCATAAATAGCTACAATTTGTTGCATTACGTGCATCATGATCTATTAATGTACAGAATAAATTTTATGCAAATATCTCGATTACTTTTAGCGATATTTAAAGCTTTATCATACCCCCATCGTATTTTTGTAGATTTTTTTTAGATGTTCGTAGAGCATTTGAGTAAGAGATTTAAACAATGTTAGTTATTAGCCACCAAAGGGACTATTGCTTTAGTTAACCCAAAAATGTCGTATTTGACCCCCTTTTCAAAATTTTATCGTGTTTGAGCATATATTTTTGTTTATGTCTGCTTTCACCAGTAACGAATTTAATTTTCAAAAATGCGTCATAATAAATTTCTCCCGAAATTTTTATTGGATTGAAATATATGTAACATGTGTGATACCTACTTTCATCACTAATGAACTCAATTATCAAAAATATATCGTAATAAACATCCCCCAATTTTTTTATGGGATTGCAGTGAAACAAATATAAAAATTAAGTATTTTTACTTATCGATTTATGTATTACTTCAAATCATATGTAAACTAGAATCAAGATATGATTGAAAATAAATAACATTATTCAGAATTTTAAGCTGTGAGGCAGCTGTATTTTTTTTCCCTCAAAAATTTCAAACTACATGCCTTTACTTTGGTTTTCTTCTTGGAATGTTTTGGGGTCAAATGATTTAATATTGATTTACTATTATTAGCCACCTAAGGGGCTATTTCGTTTGCTTCAACTTTAATTACATTTAGCTTAAATATATTCAATTTAATAATTTATCGTTTCCTTTAATTTTAATACCGGAAAAATTTAGTTTTGTCCATTTCATGATATTGGGTTTAGTTTAGTTTTCAATAATGTCGCACTAGAAGCAACACGGTATTGGCAATGGATCTCGTAATTTTGAACCTCGATCAAGTGACGAGGACGAACTCCATTTTTCGATAGTTCATCGTTTAATTTAATTCTTATATTTAATTGAGACATTTAATAATAATTTTTAAAAAAAGCGCACCTTGGGTAGCTAAATCTGTTCTTTGCAAAACTTTGTATAGAACTTTTTTTCAATTTTTTTTAGATATAGTGATTAATGATTTCTTAGCGCAATCATCCCAGTCTTAAGCCATCTCAGGCAATATAATAACGTTATTCTAATATTATATATCTGACTGGAGCGTATAAATTACAACATAACCGTTTTATAACGTAATATTATGCCATTGACGTAACATAACACCATGCGGGAATAAACCAATCCAGTTACAATTTATCGTGTTGCCTCTAGTACGATGTTAATAAAGCCACTCACTCACCAGTTACAATTTACAGTCACATATTCTCTTGGAAGTTTCTAGAACATTAAAATTACGATTCGGCTACCATAGCTAGCCGTTCTATGATTAGGGGAGCAAGGGTTGGGCTACCCACTTCTCTTTTTTGGGTCAAAATTAAATATTTTTTCCATTTTAGCCGCCTAATACTAGGAGTCATAAACAAAACATTTGTACCAGTCTCCATGTTTTATTACATTATTACCTTTTTCTTTTGATGTCTATAATTATTAAGAAAGTTACCTTGCAGAATTATATTCAAAATGCAATTGCATGCATTGCGTTATGGTTATTTTTCGCGACTAATCGTTTTGTAAAGCACTTTTTGACATAAGCCATACTTTTTGTAATGAAGTTATCATTGATCATTTTTGATTTCTCGAAATACTTCTATATTTAATAGCTATATATCTGTAATATTGTTCCTTTTGATTAAAGCTACTTTGCGTTAATCAACCAATCAGTTGCTTTAATCGAAATTTCAAAAACGCAATTGCGCACTAAAATTAAAACTAATTAGAAGTTAGAATAATATATCAATACTTAGTTATTTGTCCAGATTCGTTCAGGAAAGGTCCAAAACTTGCCACTATCTTACTAAATTGTAAATTGTGTGTTTATCGTGTCTATCTCCTTATTTTGCGGCATTAAACTCCACAACCTCCGTTACTTTTTGTTGCCTATTAATTTAAACACTACTTCCACTTTTAATTCCCAGTTGCCACCATTAATCATGAGAATATGAATACATGAAAGAAAAAGTGAGTAAGATATTATTAATATTATTATATCCATAGAATATCTTTACGTGCCATCTGGGGAACTTGAGCCTTTCTCTCGGCCCCCAGAAAAAAATTACAGCAGGAAAACTTCTTTTTAATTAATTACATAAATCAAAAAGTATGGTAATACAACCCTATGGATTTTTTTATTGGGGGCTTATTAACGTCGTAATTAGAAGCTTTTAGGAGGGGTTATTAGCGACAAACCTCGTTATTTCATGCAATTCAAATCGACTTAATTTTGAGTTTGACGCAGTATCTCATGAAGATTCAGTCTTAAAATTTCATACAACTAACCGACCAACCCAAATCGATTATTGTGACCATGGTAGCCTAGTAGTAGCAGATTGATAATCGCGGATTTGCGGTCGGCGTTGTTGACTTCGAGTAGGGGTTCGAGGCCTGAGGCTACTAAAGATCCGTCCTGTAACAGAGCTAATTCATGTTAAATCTGGACCAAGTCCCAACTCGTCCTGTTGGCGTGGTGTGGAAGCTTAAAAAGGGAGATGCAAGTTCGGTTGTGATCCTCGTCATTTGATTATTGAACATATCATTTCTCACCAGAAGCCAATCGATAATAAAAAAAAAAAAGGTTGCTTGGGGTGAATCTGCTCCTGGTGAATCTTTTTAGTTTTTATTAACGTCGCACTAGAAGCAACACGTGGGTCATTGGCAATGGACCTTGTCATTTTGAACCATGGTCAAGTGACGAGGACGACACCTGAGCTGGCACTCCCCTCTCCTAACTTCCACGCCACGCCAACGTGAGGACTTTGGGCCCTGACAGATTTAACGTGGATCAGCCCCGGCTACACAGCGGGTCTTTGGCGGCCAAGGATCGAACACGCGACTGAACGAAAACCTCCGGTCACGAATCCGAAGCCATGACCACGCGGCCACCTTCTCCAATGAAAGGGGAGAGGGGCGGAAAATGTATGACGATGAAAATCTGGATGAGAAAGGAGTCATAACCCTGTACTTTTCAGAAAGAGAGTGAACAAATATTTCGCAATAATACAGTGAATTACCATATTTCACATCCCTAATATTCTTTCCGTTCGTCGCCCTAAGGTACCCTAGTGTACCTTCTTTAGATAATAACGAGAATCCTGACCCCAAGATGCCCTGGTTATCTTCTTCTTATCCATGTTATCGTTTTTAGTAAGCGCGGTTGAAGTGCCTCCCGGATATCTTAGCGATCCTTCTCTCAATTCTTCTTCTTAACCGTTTCATTCAGTTTGTTACAACCTTTTACGTCTGATTGCTCATGCATCAGAAACCGTAACTCACACACTCCTCCCGTGGCTTGATGTGGAAGTTGGGAGAAGAGGTACTATCTCAGGTATTATCCTCATCACTCGACTGAAGTTTTAAATTACGAGGTCAGTTGCCAAGAGCTCTCGTGTTGCTTCTCAGTATTACGTTAATAAACAATGAATCAAAATCAAACCATTCTCCAATTCTCTAGTGCCGATTCTTAATAATTATGCTTTTTGAACCATGCTCGTATTTCATGACAGAAATAGCTAATTATGGCAGCAATCTGTCTGTTTATTTGACTATCTGTGAGTGTGAATTGGGAGAATGAAACTAAATACAGTTTTGTGTGACTTATTATTTAGATTAAAAATCAAATGAGAAGATGAAGACTATTTGAGCAATATCTGAAACCAATCAGATGGTCACACGTGATAGCTCAGGAGGTCGCTGGTTCTCACCCCGGTTGTAGCTTAACAAAGTAAACAACGCCCTCTTTGGCCTCAACGTGAATGTCTAACCCACCGAACCATCGAATTGACTATTCATCCAATGAAATAAACATATTGCTGGTAAGATATTTACCTTTTGTTACTCCAGTTAAATATATTTTACCTATTTTAAAGAGGGAAAACTCGTTCGCTATTGGAATAGTTTGTTTACAAATTACTGAATCCAATTATTTCAAAGCCCAAATTATCTCTGAGTAAATTTACTTTTCCTCCCAAAAGGAAAGAAAACATAATTCAAAACGGACAAGAAAGTAAAATGACCGAAATCACTGAATCGGAGCAAAATCTCTTCTTGCGTGGGTGGTTTTGTCATCAAAACCCTGATAACTGTTTTTCACGGTCCAGGAGCGGGATTGATAGTTTAGAGGGGAGCCACACGTAGCACAGGGTTGATAGCATAATTGATTATTATAATCTTGTAAAACGAATTGTCAAGTTGTACTATATTTGGTCCTTTCGTGGCATGGGTCAGTTACCGTGCTGTTTTATTCACGTATGTGATCATAGCTCTTCACGGCGCATCTGTCGGATTTGATACGCAAACTAATTTAAAGTTTAATTGTAATCAGTTCATCCTATTGCGGTCATCCTACCAAACAAGGCAACAAAAGATTGCTCTTTATGGTCCCAAGTGCTGTGGAAGGAAATTTAACACTTTCGCATTGTACTGTTTTTCCTAAAACTTTCATATTAATCAGGGTATCTTAAAGATATAAAGATATTTCATCATATATTGTATTAAAAGTGAGGTAATTATTTTTGTAATTGAAATATTTTATTGAAATTTTCAGGAGCTATACATAAGTAGTATTAGTGTAATGTTTTTAGTTTGATAGTGGGGGGGGGGGAGTGAGAGAAAAAGCTTCCTTTGTGTAATGGTACTCCATAGAATTCGAATACATTAAAATTGTAAGACCCAGAAATCGCTTCATTTCCACTGTTGTAACATCAGTTCACTTTCATGCATTTTTGAAAACTTAATACTTAGTTATTCGTTCATTATGATGTCTACTTGTTTCATGACATTGAAATACAAGAAGAAACCATCATTAAAAATAGTTCACCTATATAAATGATATTTTCTAGGAATTCTGGATTTCCTTCAAATGATTCTAACTGTGGAGGATGTATCAATATCATCTCCTTTACTATTAATGCTAATTTCTGGTTTTTGTTGTACGGTTTGTATTTTCATCCTCCTTTTATTCAAAAGTATATACTGTCCTTTTCTATACAATAGATTTGCACCTGTTTTTGACAGTTACAAATATCACTGTCATCATAATATTCCCGTGATATGTCTGATATTTCATCTTTAATTTTTGTTTCCAAATACATCAAAAAGAAAAACGCAAATGAAATTTACGTATTGATCTCTGCTATGTAATTAAATGACTGAAAAACACTCAAGTATAATTGAAATGCATATAATAATGAATTTAAGAATATACCATTATATAAATATGATTCCGTTATCTATTTATCAGAAAAGCACATCTTCTTGCTAAACGAGAATTCACGTTTCAAGATGACCCAGCTCGTCACCATGACCATTCGGCTACCACACCCACGAAGCTTGAGTTCTACTACTTGCGTTCGAATTGTTTTAAAATATAATGCATGTAACACCTGATGCAAGGATAGGCACAAATCCCTCAAGTTAGGACGGTGTGAGATACCAGTGCAAGCGTCGACCCCGTCACTTGACCGAAACTCAAAATATTTCCAGGTCCGTCGCCAATTGCACTCGTGTTGCTTCTAGTGCTGCATTAATAAAGAATAATACCCCCAGAAACTGATTGTTTGCGTGAAGTTATAATATGCAAGTTAATTTTTATTGAAAATGAAAAACGGGAGATAATCATTTCATATGTAAATTGTTGCCGAAACATATTTACATATCTGCTTCACATATTCAAAAACAAACGTATGCAATTAGTGGTCTCGCCGCCAAAGGCTCTACATTTCTTCAACAGGTCTCTGCTGGGTGTGTTTAAAATGGATACTTAAACATTCGTCTGATAGACTATCAATCCCTGCCATTTTTGTGAATTCGGGATGTTTCCTGTGCTGTCACTCACCACCTCACTCACAGAACTTTACACATTAATAAAATGAGTTATTCGAAGGTGATAAGCGCAACAATACATCTGTTTCTTTTCGAGATTTGCTGTGATCGTCGTCTAGCAGTCGTGTTCTTGGTGATAAAATACAAAAGTATGCGATGTTCCATCAAAATAGATATTGAAAGTATCTAGAATGATTTAATACCCGCAGAAGACACGACTCAAAGTGTGGCAAACAAACATAGAACGAATTTTGACCATTTAAGAACCGCTAAAAGACAAAGTAACTATGTAATAAGACTATTTGCGAAAAGCACGCCTTTAACTTCTGTCAAGAATGCAAATGTTCATTTTTAGCAATTTTCTGTTTTTTAATTAAAATGCTGTAATACGTCTCTTAAGTTATGTTGATTTGTTTGAATTAATAACACCGGTAAAAAACTAGCTTTTTAAACGTGGGTTTTCTTTCAAACTTCACATTTTGCGTAACATAATTTTTTATACCTTAAATTTTAAGTAACATTCGCCAGTCAGAAACATTCATTTTCAGTAACATTCGCCTGTCTTGAAGATGAGGAGCAATGTTGCGAACATGAGTTGATGCTTCCCTGCAACACTTCTCTAAAAAGGGAAAAGACTGATTTTCAGAGATGTAACTAATTATCAAAAGATGGTTTAACCAATGACTCCTTCACCTTGGTGATGGAGTTGGCGACCATTTAGCGACTTGGCGAGAAACTTACCGTAAAATTTAATTTTTTTTAAATAATTAGTTTTAATCAATTCATTTTTATTAATTTTAATTAAATTATCGTAATGTCATCCAAAACAATCGTGTATAGAAAGTTTCAAATCAATTGAGCGCTTTAAAATGTGAGAATTTAGTTGGTTTAATTTTATTAAAGTCGCACTAGAAATAACATGAGGGCTAATGGCGACCGACCTCGTAATTTTGAACTTCGTTCAAGTGACGAGGACAACACCTGAGCTGTCACCCCCCGCTCCTAACTTCAACACCACGCCAATGTAAGAGCTTCGGACCCCGAAGACTTAACGTCCATCAACCCCGGCTACACTTCGGATTTTTAGTGCCGTCAAGGCTCGAACCCACGATTCGACGAAAACCGCCAGCTTCGAGTCCAAGGCCATGACCATTAGACTATCACGACCACTTAAAATGTAAGAAAAAAGCTTTGAAAGTTTTGATACAGACATAGTTACAATGTAAGGAGAAGAAAACCCCATTAAATAAAAATAAAATATCTACAAAAGTGTACTTGTTTTTAAATCGTAATTTATGGGTCTAATGATTAGTTGCAGAGTTACATTGAGTGTGTGTGATTTATAGATAGTTATCTAATATTAATTAATTTTTTTCTGCATAAATTTAAATTAGAAATTAGTGTTATGAATTATTGTGATTGTGAAAAGAAGCAATTTAATGAGATGTGATTGTTTATTAACGACGCACGAGGAGCAAGGCGAGAGCTATTAGCCCCGGACCTCGTAATTTTGATCTTCGGTCAAGGGACGAACACGACACCTGAGCTGGAACCTTCCTCTCCAAACTTCTATATTACGCCAAAAGAGGACTTGGAACCTAAACAGATTTAACGTAGCATCAGCCTCGCTACACAATAGGTGTTTAGTTGCAGGAGGACTTGAACCCTCGACATAACGGAAACAATGCCGGCAGCAAATCTGAGACCATGCCCACTAAGCTACCGCGGCCAGCAACAATACAATGATATATTCGTGTTGCTCAATCTATTGATGTAAAATAACAATTGCTGATTCTTAGACTAGGTCATGGTAACTGTTTGGTTATAGCATCGAGCTAATGGCCGACAATGTTTTTGTCGAGTCGTGGGCCCGAATCCTAATTCACGACGGTGGTAATCAGGTGGTCATAGTCGCGACCTCACGACCAACGTTGTTTTAGTCGAGATGTGACAACCCTCGTGTTGCTTCTAAGAGCGAAATTAATAAATAATCAAAAAAAAAAAAAAAAACCCCAAACCCAACAAGGCGGGGGTTCCTGTAAAGACCCGTTGTATAGCGCTCCAGAAGCATGGAAAATCTCCAAATCATCCCATTGGCATGGAATGGAAGTTTGGAGAGAGAGGTGGCCAGCTCCGATATTGTCTTCGTCACTTGATTGAATTTATAAAGAACGAGGTCCGTTACCAATAACCACCGTGTTCCTTTTAAATTCGACTTTTAAACAATAAATCAATGGAGTCCTCAAACCACTTAAGAATCATCCTGTAACGAGGATGAGCACGTCAATTTTGTCGAGACTCAAAAGTTCTTGTATTGGCAGTCAGTGAAGGTAGAGAGAAAAGGATCCTCTGGAATATTTCTCCTCATCTGCTAGCGATTTTAAATTCCGATTTCCATCGCCAATTCCCGTGTCGCCAACTTCTAAGTACGACATTTTTGAACAATTGATCATCAAATGAATCTCATCAATATTTATTTCACAATATGATTTTTTCATTGGACTGGAGTGTAATGCATATGATGCCTGTTGGCGAGAAAAGAAACTGTGGTAGCCCCTCCGTTGCGTAAGAGAGTGTTGGTGATCGTCTTGGGACAGACGCGGTGGAGACTTCATTGTAAAAGGTAGGGGTGAAACGAGCCCCGAGAAGAATAAATGTTTTTTTTGTTGTTGTTCTTAAAATAGACGGAGATACATTATGGCCATATGAACACTGCTAAACTCTCCAGTGGTTAGTTAGTGGATAAGAAATTAAGATGAAAGATCAGAGACTGAAATAAATAAGGAAAAGTATTCGATGCTCTCGCGCACGGAAGTAGGTATTACACACTCTCGGTCACAGAGCTTGAGTTAATTTGTAAAGTTAGCAAGTAGAAGAGAAAAGAGGTAGAAGACATCACATAGTGTTAAACTTTAAAAAAAAAGTAGAAAGAAATACTTTTTCCTTTCCTTTCCTTTCTTGCCTTTTGTAGTCGGGATTTCTGAGCATGTGTGGTAAAAACAATGTCTTTAAAAAAAATTCACACAAAAATGTCTTTAAAAAACTTGTATCCTTGTGTTTGGCACAACATATCCCATGAGGATTCAGTGCCTCAATTTCATACAACCAATCAACTTTTAAAAACTCAACGTAACCTTAGGAAAAGGAAAAAAAAATAGTTCAGTCTAATAAGTCGAAAACAATTAAACTGTCTAACATACTTAGTTAAAAAATCATTTTAAAAAAAAAGAGAAACGAATAAAATACAAATATAATTTTCTTTCCTTTTAGAATTTTCTGAATGAAAACCATCTGATAAAAGAGATACTTCGTAGAATACTAGATTCGCATTCAAGTGGTTACTTCTAATCAATTAGCAGCAGGAATTGAACCTTTCAGCACAACCTGTTGAAACGAAGATAGGCTGCATGATAATTTCATTTTCTCATTGGTGGCCTTGGAAAGAAATAATGGAATCGCTGCGCGTGTTTAATCCGTTTTCATCTCATTTTGCACACATTTTTAATTTTTTTTTCTCTCTCTCTCTCATTTCTAATCTTGTTGAAAAAATATCCGTGTTGCATAGATAACTTTTAAGCAACCTTTTAGAGAAGCAAAACATGCTGAAGCTTATTTCATTCGTATCTCACACCTTTGGTTGATTGAGTGCGATATCAGCATGCTTCTTCAGTTTAAGGAAATATGTTAATCTTATTTTTTATTTATTAATTTTTTTAAAGATTTTACATTCGTAATGGTTTTCATTCATCTCATTAATTAAATAACGTTTGAGAAAAGAGAAGAAAAAAAATTCTTTTTTTTAATTTGGACTATGCTGAAAGCCTACTTTATGTCTTCATACATGGTTTTTTTCTCCAATGGGAAAAAGATACAGAACAATATTTTTTAATAATCATTTTGTACTTTGTTTTTGAATATGAGCTCAATAAAAGTATTAATAGAGTTATTTCTAAAGCTGAAAATAGACCATTTTTACGCAAGACAAAATTTTGTTTGTTATTTCGATCATTTAGGAACTTGCCTTCTTTAGGTAAGTATAAGAATCATCATCCCGAGATGCACTATTGACCTCTTTTCCAAAACGAAGGGGCTTGCCGTCTTTGGTAAAAACATGAATGGCAAAACTCCGTGATACCCCAGCTATTTTTCTCTATTTTCGGCCTGTTTACATGTCAACCAATTTTATCCTTTTTCCATTTTTTGCTAATGTATCGATCACAGATTCACATTGCAGCATAGCCATATCTGGCTCTTGCACCCATCACTCACTCAGTGCTGCTCGAATCTGGGAAAAAAAGTTATTGATTGATTTTGATTGACGTCGCAATGAGAAGCAACTAACGGCTGTTGGTAACGGACCTTGCAACTTTGCACCACAGTCAAGTTAGAAAGACGAAATATGAGTTAGGATTCCAGTCTTCGAATGCTCATCCAACAGGAGAGCTTTGAGCGACATACTTAATGTGCATCAGTCCCACAATATAACGGATTTTTAGTGAGGTCAGAACTCAAACCCACTACTCGATGGAAACAACCTCCGCCCTGAGTTCGCGATCATGACCTTTCGCAAAACTTTTGTCTGATTGATTGCTTATAAATATTACAATTAGAAGCAGCATGAGGCTACTTGCGACGGACCTTATAATTTTGGCCGCAAGAGAGAGTGAATGATTGTTTATTAACGTCGCACTGAGAAGCAACACGAGAGTTATTGGTGACGATTGTCTGACCTCAATAAGTGACGAGAACCTACACCTGACCTTCTCCAAACTTCCTTACCTCACACCATAGGGAAGACTTGGTATTTCAACCAGATTTAACGTGCATCAATCCCACGACGTAGCGAGTCTTTAGTAGTTTCAAGGCTCGAACCCACGACTCGACGAAAATAACGCCGGACGGGGCGAGTTATCGAACATGACCACTAGGCTACTGCAGCCCCGCCGCAAGAGAGAGAGAGGAAGATTTACATTTATCAGCATCATTATCATAATTTATGAATAATTATTATTATAATTATTGATGTTCGGTGTTGTTTCCATTGAGTTGTGGGCTCGAGTCCTGATACCATTTAAGATTAGTGGAGATGATGCACATAAAATCTATGCATAAGTCTCATTTAGAGTGGCGTAAAGTTTGGAGATTAGGATGCCTACTCAGATGTCCTCAAGTGTTCAAAATAAAGAGGTCTTTTGCCAAAGAAAACGTATTGCTTCTTAGTGTGATCTCATTTCGCAATCAATCAACTGTTATATATTAAAAAATAATGTATGATTGCGATTTAAAAGTTTAATTTTGTTATAACTTTTCACTCTTTGTTATCAAACAATTCTTTTCATCATCAATTTTCAATTTTCATCAAACGATTCTTTTCAAACATATAGTAAAACTTATTTGCGAGAGAATTTATTTCGAGTGCAAAAAAAGGTACACAAATTGAATTTAACGTACAGAATTATGATAAACGGTCGATTTTTTTTTTTTTAATTAAAATGTCTAAAGATAAACTGCTGTTTGTAGAAAATGCAACACCATGAAGGAATCATCAGAATCAAATGAAATTCGCAGCAAATGTCAATTATAGGATATTATGCAAATTAATAAAGTTTCAGAGCCATCGCGCGTGCGCGGCGCGCGCAGCGCCCTCTGAATTGATGCTGAAAGCGTATAAATAAAGTGCTGTAGCGGGACGTTGAATAAAGTGTATGATTATTTGTTAGTGGCAAACGTTTAGTGAGACCTGAGTATGCCTCCACGACGGAAGAATAAGAAATTCAAGCAACTTACGGAGTTTGAACGAGGGAGGATAATCGGCCTTCGAGAAGGAGGATTTTCCTATCGCGCAATAGCAGCTCGTATGCAGCGGAACAGTTCCACAGTGATGCGAGTTTGGAAGCAGGGGACCGACGAGCACCGAACAACTCGAAAAACAGGCACTGGACGACAGAAGGTGACGTCAGAGCGCGATGATCGACACCTGCTCCGCATGGCGGTGAATGATCGCACAGCTTCCTCCAGGCAGCTGGCAGCACGTTGGTCTACTGCTACAGGTGTACAATTGTCGGCTTCGTCAATTCGTCGTCGTCTGCTGCGCCGTGGATTGCGTGCAAGGGTGCCTTTATACAGGATTCCCCTCACGGCGAATCATCGACGGCTGCGTCGGCAGTGGGCTCTTGAGCACAGAGACAGGCGAGCTGATTGGCACCAAGTTGTCTTTTCAGATGAATCACGCTTCAATTTGTGGACCCATGATGGCCGTGTTCGTGTTAGACGTTATGCCGGTCAACGCTGCCTTCCTGAGTGTATTATTGAACGACATAGTGGTCGAACACCCGGAGTTATGGTCTGGGGTGCGATTTCGTATCATGGACGATCCAATTTGATACGAATTGAGGGTAATCTCAATAGCATCAGGTACGTCCGTGAAGTGCTACAGCCCGAAGTCGTTCCTTTCCTTCAAGGCATCCCTGGAGCTATCTTTCAGCAGGATAATGCACGCCCACATGTTGCGCGGACTGTTCGAGACTTCTGTTCAGCACAACGCATGCAACTTCTTCCTTGGCCTGCTTATTCACCGGATATGTCGCCTATTGAGCACGTGTGGGATATGGTTGGTCGGCGTCTCGCTCGTGATCCGCGTCCTGCAGTTTCCAAAGACGAACTTTGGTTGCGCATACAAGCGATATGGAATTCTCTTCCTCAAGCAGATATTCAACATCTGTTTGACTCCATGCCACGTCGTATAGCAGCACTTATTGCAGCGCATGGTGGCTGCACCAAATACTGATTTCGGACGCTTAATTTGTTTCTTTTGTTTTGAAAATTTCATCATTTATTTGTATCAGTACAAGTCGTTTCTGCATTAAATTTCATTTGATTCTGATGATTCTTTCATGGTGTTGCATTTTCTACAAACAGCAGTATATATTCTACATAAAAAGAATACTTAGATAAGAAATGATCGGCCTATAGAAATGCTTATCTGTTTAATAGAGTTTAATGTTTTTTGCATTGTTATAATTAACTATTCATAATTGTTTGGCTAATATCTATTTACACTTTTATGAACATAATTATATTGATAGAGATAATTTTATTATGTATAAATATATTGATTGTATACTTGTTTTAAATTCCAGTAAGCTTTCTGAAGATAAACCTAGCTTATATTTTTATCCTACATATCTAATTTACACTAATAATAGTAAATAGGAAACAAAATATTTAGACACATAATTCGAAAATTATAGATAAATAGAATTATGACACAAGTGACAATTTTAAATTTCATATTAATAAGGCACTTTGCTGGAGTAGCTGTTTATATATTTCTGGGAATATTATTATTAATTATATAAAAGAGGAATAATAATTTAATAAGTTGTAATAAGCTGAAAATATTAATTATAAGAAGTTAATCAACAATTGCATTAAAGCATATTACCCTATTAATTTAATTAATAAACATTTAAAAATGATTCAGACAATTTAATAAATTTTGGTTTCGGTATAAAAGTTTTATTTTAGCCACCAACTGGAGACACATTTTTAGAACAGTTTCTGTTACGAATTTTAAAAATTTTGGATTTTCAAATTTAAAGAAGTTTATTTATGGCAAAAAACTAATAAATTTAAAATGATTACTGGGTAGAGATTTTTTAAATAATTTAAATGTGTTTGTAAATTATTTTGTATTAATTCTTTAGTTCTGTACAATCAATCAATTACATTGGCGGTTATCAACAATGTAAGATTACGCTACAACGCTATATTGGAATGAGATGAACACAATTTTTTTTTTTTTTTGAAAATAGAAGTTATAACATTATTAGTGAAATATTTTAAGCTTAGGCTTGTGTGTATATATATATATATATATATATATATATATATATATTATTGACTGGGGTCATTTTGGCCATTAATTCTGAAATAACCCAGTTTACAGCAGTCTGCGACCTATTACAATATGAATTATATTATACTCCATTCTTTTGCTTTTCTTCAATTTTTGGAATTTATCTATTTCATTATCTCTTCTACAGGAACTTTTAGTAGACATCCTTTTAATTTTTCGTTTAATATACTTGCTTTTGGAAATTTATCTAAAGAATATAATTTTTTCTTTTACACTTGTCTTCTTATTTCTATTCAATTTTTCTATGTTAGCAATGATTTTTTTTTTTTTGTATATTTTTATGGATTAATGAAAATGTTTCTTACTCAATAAATACATAGCTTTCTTATGATCATAATGTTTTATTGTTTATTAACATTTATATATATATATATATATATATATATATATATATATATATATAGTGGTGGACGCAGCTCAATCTATATCCACTCGATACCACGAATTACTTAATACCAATTTGAGGAAACCAGATGTGTAGTTTCGTCATCGTGGTTAAAGCGAAAGAGCGAAATTTTCCCCGCTTGAAATTTATATGTAAGGATTTCTTCAGATCACATGGTATTGGATGAAGGTATCTTTAGGTATTTCAGCTGTAGTCAAATAGTCTAGGAGGGATTATACCTACTACTTTGAAGCGTGTGAATGGTTGACTGAGCAAACTTCAAGAGCGAAGGATTATATAAAATAAAAGCTAAACAGGAATGGTATCAGAAAATAAAGATGAGCTCCTCACTGTGATAATTAAAGTATAGGAAAAAATAGGAATTTAAATTAAATTTAAGCGAAATCATAACATATGTTCATGTATATATATATATACCCGAAGTGGCGAGCTGCGCTGTATTGAGTCACATTTCAGAAAGGAATATTTAAAAGAACTGTTTATTCAGTATTGCCAAATGGATATTGTAAAATTTTCCTACATTAAACTTCGATTTTTCTCCCAAGTGTCATAATTTTTTATATTTTCCCCTTACAACAAAACGGAGTTTCAACATCTGAGTTTTGGAAACAGGTTAAGAAATAAAATATCCTAAAATCAAACAGGGTATTATGAGACTATTCTCATTGTTCGGTACTACGTATTTTGTTCCATCGACTCTTAAATTTATTACAAATAAGCGTCTATTTTAACTAATCTACTTTTAACTGAGCTTCGACGAATTACCCTTACATGTTATCAACTAAATTTTCAGCTGCTAACAGCTAAGGTGGACAATTTTTGCAAAGCATCATCAAGCAAATGTAACTTTTCACAATTTTCTTTGCAGAACTATTTTTTAGAATCAACCAGTACAATATTTATTTATTTGAGTTTTTGAATAATATTAGTAAGTTTTCTTAACTAACGATAATTGAAATAGTTACGTTTGGAGTAATTGTAGAGGCACTGAGTAATTTTTGTTAAACATATTTCAGACATATAATTTATTTGCATAAAAGTCACACCACTTGCCCTTGAGAATTTGTGTTTCAATTGACATATATTAAGAGCATTCAAGACAAAAACAGTGCCGCCAGATCTTGTCCTACATATAACAGGATGAAAGAGAAAAGAAATCCTCTTTATATGAAGCCGCGACCTCACAGCAAGAAAACGCGAGATATCTCACATTTCAGGGTTAATTAGCATTAATGCGAGATTTTTCTGGAAAGTTTTTTAAAAAAAGCCTTACCGTGCAATGGAAAATGATTGTAAATAATTGCTCCAAACTCAAACTTTCTATTCATAGTTATAATTTTCGAGCTCCTCCCTCGTGCACTCGATTATTCCATTATTGCATGGAACTATCTCTTTCAGTCAATCACTCGTTGAAAGTTACACGGAAAGTAGCATAAAAACATTTCAACCCAAAAACACACTCTTCGGAAAATTAAAAAAAAACATACCAAACATCCTCTTTGTTTTTCCAAATACTTAGGAGTCAAAGAAATGCCCTCATAATCCTTACAAACGCACAGTTTATGCAAAACAGTGTCCTTCGCAGTTTCACGTGCAGCACAGACTATTTCTGTCGCAATAAATTCGACTCGGAGCGGCGTCTTTTCTCAAGGGGACCTCCCACGGAGATGTCCAAAAAGAAGCCTAAAAACGGAAGAAAAGAAACATCCCCAAGCAACCAAACAAGCAGACGATGTTTCCGCTGCACCCCTGCACCACCCCTCAATTCTGTACCAAAGGGAGAGTAATTTATTAGATGTAGGGGGGGGAAAGCGCAAACGATAAAAAAAATTGTGGAATCTGTTAAACTCTTTAAGCCAGTGTCAGAAGAGTAGATAATTCTTTTAAGCCAGCGTTAAGGTTGTTAAGTCCATTAAGAACCACAGATTGCCTTGTGAATAAAGAATGTTTGCTTTTGCTTTTTGAAAGTTACGAATTAAGTCAGTGTATGTTTTTTTAAAAAAATATTAATGTTGCTTGGGGAAAAAAAGTCAAAAATGCCGTTTTAACTTACAAAATGATTCGGCATTAAAGTTCTCTTTAATAAGTAAAAAGAAAGAAAGAAAAAGTTCTTTACAAAGTTTTGCAAAGAACAGATTTAGCCACCCAAGGTGCGCTTTTTTAAAATATTTCTTATTAAATTACTCAATTAAATATAAGAATTAAGGTAAACATTGAAATATCGAGAAATGGACAGTCGTAAGCGTTTCCTATATTAAAAATAAAGGAAAAGATAAATTATCAAATTTAATATTATATCAGCTACATGTAATTAAAATTAAATTAAACGATAAATTATTACATTGTATATATTTAAGTTAAATGTCATTAAAATTGAAGCAAACGATAAAAAATTGAAAAGTGATCTGGTACTCCAAAAGAAATCCAATTAAGACTCCCGTTGGGTGGCTAAAAAGAAAAGAAAAAAAAAAAAAAATACTCAAGCCTTTATTTAAAAATGGACTAAAAGGTATAAAAATAATTTTCTTAAATGTATAATAATACATAATTTATAAATATCTGAGGCACTTAACTAGGTAACTTACCTAGGTAATTACAGATAAATTAAGTCTGATAGCTACTTATATATTCCATTAATAACATTCAGATCGCAGGTAACATTGTTTGGCGCAACATAGCTATAAGTTTGACTTTCGCACCAATAAACCTCTATTTGCCTAATCATATTTTCTCTCTCTTGCGACCACGGTAGCCGAGAGGTTCTGGTCACGAAAAACGGAGTACCCAGAAAATAACTTTGGGAGTGCATATCATCATTACCATGATAGAACCATTTTTTTTTTTTTTAGTCTAGAATAACCACTTGGTAAAAAGTAAATAATGAGCTATATCAATCTTATTTTTCCTGTTTAAAACTTTTCGAGTATTGATATGATTTTATCAAGTTATAAAAATTTGAAAAATAAAGGTAATTTAAGAAAAATACTTAAGATACCATAAGAATAAAATTTGCATTTCTTTAGGGATGCACCTCCTTCTTCTACAAACACTGAACCAGAGGTACTATTTCAGAGACAGCAAAAACTTTCTTCTCTTTTCTCAGGAATAGCTTTAGTTGAAATCCATTTTTCTCTTCGTAATGAAAAAAAAAATTAAAGCACGAGGAGAATAAATAAATTCTTTTGTTTAAAATTTAGAAAAAATGTAATAATATAATAAAGAAATTATCCTGAAACATTTCAATTTTGAAGAAAAATCTTGGGGAGTGCATTTGTCCCTTTGCACCCCCTTGGTACGCCACTGGTCATGAATTTATGAATTATTATTTATCAACGGGGTATCTTAAAGTTTTAATTATTACTAAGAAATAACCAAGATATATCTGCTTAAAATTTATTCTGCATATAAATGGACTCTTATGTTCATAGTGTCGTTACAGCTGTTCAATTTGATGTATTTGGTTTTAGAAAAACGTAGATTGAAGTATTCTTCTGTTAACGAACAGTTTTAATTATTATCCCGGGGAAACATAAAATTTTAATTTCCTCTAAAAATAATCGAGGTTTAAATTTGATTTGTTATTCCTAAGATTTCTCCACATAGTCACCATCCAGGGTTATACATTCCTTCCAGCGTTTCTTGATCTTTCAAAAGCCGTCCTTCTCAATAATCCGGTAGATATCAGACCAAAGCACCAGTGGATTACCGAAAACGCAGGATAACTGGAAAATCACGTATAATAATGCAGTTAAGTAGAAAAAGCAATGTATCGTTGTATAAAATGTAGAATAGTTCGCGCAAATGAAACAGTTAAAATTACAAAAGAAATATATTATTTTATATTGATGTCCCGCATTATTCCATTGAAGTAGAAAACATAAAATAATTTTCATAAGACTTTTAAATGAGTGTAAAAATGCTGGATTGCTTTCATGCCGGATTATTGAGGGAATGCCGTATTTGCTTTACTTCTGTTATTCTATACTCTTGCTGAACTTGAATTAAAACATTCCATAGAATTGTATATTATGAATGCCATCCATTATTTACATGTGCTAACATGTTATTGTTTTTAGAAAATGGCATCAACAAAAATGTGTGGGCATAAAATAAAATATTAGGCTCAAAAGATTTACATTACAACATATTATGATTATAATAATTACATTTAATTTGCTCAAGATATATTTACATTGCTATGATATATTTATTACTTCGTCTGTTTTTATTTTAATATACGAACAGAATATTATTGTCTACTTTAATAATTTATCGTTTGCTCTTGTTTTAATATTTAATTTGATAATTGATTTTTAAGACAGAATCGTCTGTTTTTATTCTTTTTGCTGTTAAGATTGCAACGGTTTTGTGCTTTAGAATGTTTTGCTTGTGAAAATAAAAAATACATTAGGAATTTGAAGACGGTATTCTCTTTTTTTTTTTATCGTAACTGCTTCTATGGAGCAAGGTTCGCGGAAGTTCGCTAACTTTACACCAATTAATATTCATTTTGGTGAACCGGTGAAATAGATTGGGAAAATGATGGCTACCCAATATAAATACTCGAAACTTTAACTGTCGGATCAGTTCTCTATCAAAAATGGAGACCTTTTATAACCCAAAAATATATTTTTAAAAAAGTTAGCACATGTCAAAATAAAATAAACACAAAGCCAATTTCAATTTTTTAAATTAAAAATATTTTCATATTTAGGAGATAGATGTATGATTACAAAATGTGTGAGAAGCTTCCGGAAATTGGGAGGAAGGGAGAAGTGATTATAAAAACGTAAAAACACCATTAACTTACAATTTTCTTATTCAAAACGATGGTTTTTCCTCTATTTAAAGGCATTTCGTGACAACCGGATCCCCCTGCTCCAATATGACAAGCTTTACGTAATGACAATAACACTTTTATCTAATTTTTTCTCCTAAAAAAACAATATTTCATGCCTTTTTTTAACTACTATTTATAGTAGGGACATCTAAATCGATACACTTAATAAATGGTGAAATAAGTAATACGACTTTTATCAATGACATCAAAAATTTGATACCATCATCAAAAATGATATCCCCCCTCCCCTCCTTTTTCCTTTTCTGTGTATTCATTAATATTCTATTAATAAACACAAAGAAAAAAAACTGAATATCTCAAAGATCTCACTCCCTTTGTGCTAGCAGATGCAAAAATGTATCCATGAAAAGAAAAAGAAAAAAAAAAGAAATAGAAGTGGTTTGAGCAGGTGTCACAATTGTTTACGATCGTGATGTGGTTCGTAATTTTTGAAAAACGTTTTTTTTTTTCCTGTTCCTAGTAGTAACGGTCGGATCGGGGGAGGGGGGAGGAGGATTCATCTCCATATTATCACCTGCGTGTATCGATAAAATTGATTTCATGCTTTTTGACAGCCAAGGAAATTTGTTCTCCCTCCCTATTCAAAAAATGGAGAGAATACATCCACTGCAGATGGAATAGTGATATTTTTTGAAGATGGATTCTTTTTGATTAATGATATTGTACTTTCCAGTTGCTTGATAAACTGATTCTAGGTCTTTTTTTTTCTAAGCTGTAATGATAATCATCTTGTGTTAAGCAGTGTTGTTATTAGCGTCGGGAATGTTAATAGCTAGATAATTCGAATTTAAGAGACGGGAGAAATATTAAACATTTCATTTAATGTAAAACAAGGTATACTAGAACTTTTTCCTAGACGACAAGGTACTATATGAAACGGCGATCAACAAGGTTATATGAAACATGTGACTGAAAATAAAAATAAAAATTTACTTTTAATTTTTAGTTACTTTTAAACTATTTTGCATAATGTAATATATGTTATGTGTGACTTTACATACACTTAGAAATGTAAAGTTCATTTTTGGAATGAAGATCCAGATTCTTCTTACCCTACTACAAGAATCTGTTGGGTTTTTTTTTAATGAGCAAGAAATTTTGTTTCATTAATTTATTTTTCTCTATCGACCTCGAATAAGGTTCCAGTGCTCCCCTCTTACCTGATTTACAAAGTAAGCAAGCATATTATTCATATATTATGCTCGTGAAAGAAGGTTAAGACTATTATGTATAATTATTATGAGTAACACTTATAAACGCAGAATGTCCTATGAATTTCAAAATAATATTATTTTTTGTTCTTTGTACCAACATGTACTGTTTTGTCTCACCCCTTATTGATGTAAAAAAAATTTTTCGTTTTGCGAATAAATGCTGAGTGCGGAGGTGATTGTCTTTCGAGGGAGACTATCACCTCACCACTCAGCATTGTAGCTCTAAGCCCTTTGGGTGAGCTCGGTCTCTTTGGACATTCTGCCAACAGCCCTAAATGTGACATTAGTAAACAATCAATATTGACCAAGAAGTTATACTAGGAAGATTTAATAAGTAAGTTTAGTAAAATATGCAAAACACTTTCAAAAACAAGTCAAAAATTTTACATTATTTAATTATAATATCGTTCTAAGATGCACAATCGATCCTTCATATATTTCGAACTCTTACACATTGAAAATCTCTGAGTATCGAAAGTTTTCGGGGAACTTGATTTTTCACTGTGAGAACAGTTCCTGTATATCGAACAAAAATTTTAAATGTCGGACGATTCTCGAATGCGAGAAATTTATATACGTGGACTAAAACTTACTTGGTACAGGTTTCCCCACTGAAGAAGACACTTATTGGATAACTACATTGATCAAGATGAACCCAAAGAGGATGAAGACAGCAAAGACGAATTGATTGAACACCTATAAAAAAATAAAAAAAAAAGCTAGCAATGGAAGCCTTTTGCACTGTCCGATAAGGTTTGAGATTTATTTTCAACGTTTCTCAAAATTTGATTACCTTTCCGAATAAAAGTGAACACAACTTTGAAACGACATCATTAAAAATTATGTTCTAAAAGACATTACGAATCATTTATCCAAACATAAGTAAAAATTTCCCTTCAGTTTTTATATACAAGCATTTAATTTTTAGCATTTTGTTAGTGAATTTGTTAATGAAATACATATTTGTATAATGATAATTACATGTTGCTTCACGCGCGTCTTCTTTATCCTTAAAAAATAATCTATGCATAGTTGTTTCCAGAAAGAAAGTAGTGAAAAATTCAGTATATGTGTTTTTGTATGTCGAAATTTTTGCTGGAATCATTTAAGCTCAATAAATAAAGATTTGACAGTAATTTAAAAGAAAAATTTGGGGGTTAAATAGTATTTTGCTCGAAACTGTTTATTATTGAGTTAATTGCTTAGCAGTTTCACCCGCGTTTCATACGTTTAACCCTTTCAGTGCGTAGCATGATTTGCCCATATGTGAAGCGGACATCACATTTTCAAAGTTCACGTTTCTGATTATCACGTATAATTTAGTCTAGTTTATTTGATTTCATAGGTGGTAGGACTAATCTGTAGAACACACTTCCTCGGTTTTTTTTTTTTTTTTTTTTCCCTTTCCTTTCATGGTTTGATTCGTTGTGAAACGCGCGCTTCTATTTGGGTATTCTTTATTACGGTTTATGAATATGACCGTTTATTAACGTCGCACTGAGGAACAACATAATGGCTATTGGTGATAGACCTCGTAATTTTAAACCTTAATCATATCAGGACGAGATCTGAGCTGGCACCCCCTCACCAAACTTCTACACCACTCCTATGAGAGGACTTGGGAACTCAACCAAATTGAACGTGCATCAGCCCCGTTACACGGCGTGTCTTTAGTTACATCAGGGCTCGAGTCCACGACTCACCGAAAACAGCAGGTAGCGAGTTCGCTGCCACTTACATTTCATGAAAGTTTCGTTTAGGTAAGCTTTGAAGAAAATGACTGTACTTTTTTTATTAGCTTATTATCAAAAGTTAAGAACTGAGCCTTCAAGTTTTATTTTATGTAGCTTACATTCTTCCGTTTTTGTGTTTGAACCGAAAATGAAAAATTCTGACAATCGTAACGCAGTGACTGTGGAAGTTCTGACCACAGCGAGACTATGAATATTTGCTAAGCGAATACGGAAGCTTTTCAGATTTTTACAGATCTTCTGATGAATACGAAATAAGCTCGAACTTTTTGCGAAATGGAAGTGAAAAATCCTCCAACTGCTCCACCAAGGTTTCCATTTACAAGGCACTCCATCCATTCACACGAACCATTCATTCATTGAATGAAATGTCAAGTGATGGAAGATAAGTATATTGTCCACACCAAATTAAGTGGAAAAGCCCAATATTAAAAGGATCATGATAATTTTTTATAATTCTGTATGTATACTTAATTTTTGACTAAGGATTTTTTTTACACATATTCCGTCCATAATAATTCCGACAATAAAAAAAAAAATGACATTTTGGGGACCGCTTTTCAGATATTTATTAAATTGCTAAATGGTTAAAAGACCTCGCTGTCTTTCCTGCCTGTTGCGGTGGCCATAGCCTTGTTCTATTCCATATTAGTCTCGCACAATACATCCCAATCGTATCTAAATTACTACACCAAGCAGAAACGAGAACGCGCTCTCTCATACGCTCTATCGCCTTATTCCCAACTAACAGGATTCCGCTCGTAGTAATGTCGCATGACACCGGATCAAATCTCTAAATCCACTATTGGACAGCTTAGGGGTTTATGCAGTGAAATACAAGGATTCATTATAGATCTAAAAGGGGGGGGGGGGGAGGGTAAGCAGGAGCGAATTCGAGTCGAGAGGAGTCAGAAATCGGACAATGCACAGACACGTGTTGCTGCCAGGGGAAGAACGCTGTACAGAGATGCCGCTTGGGTTACTGTGTAGCAGCGTCAGGTTGTAAGGTTGGCAAATTAGCGCCTTTTTTGAATATTTTATGCATTTTTATGTTGTATTGAAATTGTAATTTAGGCTAGATTTTTCCAACTTAAAAGAGTTCATAAGCTGTTCTGGTAACCAATTTTATTCCGATTCATAGTAGAATGTTCTTTGACTCTTTTTATGTACAATAAAAGTTTAAATTTTTGTTCTCAGTTCCTTCAGTCGTGGGTTGGCCACCCCTGAATTATGCAAGACGAGTTGTTTTGATTATTTTTATTTATTTTTTGAAAATTTGCCTCAGATTTATATTGTAAATAAACGATCCTGTGTCACAAGAAAGCGTATTTGTATAGCTAATTCTTTATGCGTTTTTTTTAATGGGTTTTCTTCTGTTCACATTGTATGTTCGAGTCAAAACTTTGAAAGCTTTCTTCTCACATTTCAAAACACTCAATTGAGCTGAAATTTTCTATACACGATTGTTTTGGTTGACAATACGATATTTTAACTATAATTAATATAGATTAATTGATTAAAACTAATTATTTAAAAAATTAAATTCTACGCCAAGTTTCTCACCAAGTCGCTAAATGGTCGCCAAGGTGAATGGGTCATTGCTTAAACTCTTATTATTTTGTTAAAAAAATTATCAAAATAAATTGTGAAAATTTTGATAAACGTCAAATTATAAAATAAATTTTTCAACTAATTATTGAATTAATTCAATTTGACTCAACGTTCCCTTTTGCTCTTAAAATTTAAGGTATAAAAATAATTATGTTACGCAAAGTGTGATGTTTGAAAGAAAATCCATGTTTAAAAAACTCGTTTTTTACCGGTGTTATTGTATTTGTATTGATTTTTTTTATATAACTAAAGAGTCGAAATCAACTATTTTTGAAAAGACAAATTCCAACCTTAGATATGGAATGATGAAACAGAATTGTTATAAATGCAACGAACTGAGTATTGGGAATTTAATAAAGTTATCGACAAACTTCGACGATTTGCCAAATACAACCGATACATTTTTGCAATTCATTATAGTTCATTATTGAAAAGGGCCAAAATATGAAATACTTTTAATCTTTTTTTTTTTTTGCAACACATTATTGAAATCTTAACTAAATACGCGTTTATGCATTCAACTAAATGCTCGTTTAAAAGATACACAGAGAACAACAATGCCAATTTCTTGAAGATTTGAATTTTCCTTGTTTGATAACCTGAAACATAACATACGATGTATCCAAGGATACAATATAATTGGATGCACAATTATTAGTAATTAATACAAGGAAGCATAAGCTTACAATATCAACTACAGGTTTTACACTTTTTCAATTTAAATTAATGGATTACAAATTAACTTAGTTATTCTTTTCATTCGTTCGATATTTATGCGTGTGTGGTAAAGGTCATTTAGGTCATTTTCCCTTTCTCATACATTTTTTATCCATTACTCAGATTTTGATAATAAATATGGTTCCATCAATCTATGTAATATTTTGGCGCAAAATTTTGTCGCCAATCCTTTAAGCATTAGCCAATATCTTCAACACGTTATGATTATATATATAATTATTTAATAGAAATTTCGAAGTAAAGAAATTTATTCTCTTGAAGTTCATCCATTAATTCATCGAAATTAGAAGATGACGCTATATGTAGGCAATATTCATATTCAGTAGGGCAGACAATGACTATTTGCATTCTTTTTAGAACATTCAAAACATTTACCAGAATGCTCTGAATCTTCTTATTAACTTTCGAAAATAAAATGCTGTAAGTTATTGGTTCGATGAATTGGATTCTTTCTCCTTAGATTCTAATAAAACATGCATATGTTCTGACGATAATTTTTTCTAAATAACGTGTGAAATTTATTCCTCCTTGGAAATGTTTGCATTAAAATTCTAATTTTTCTCGTATTACAACAAAATGTACTCCCAAAAATAACGTGTAATTAGTTTGTTAAGAATATGTAAATTTTCGTGATAAAAGGAAAGAACACTTTCAATATGCAATGCATCTTGAATATCTAATGCATCTGATAAAAGTGTTTAAAACAACTTGTTTTGTCAAAGTTTCCAAGTGTATTGAGAAGCACAGCCAAAATTAAATAAACTTTCGGCACTTCATTTCGTTCTTTTATGAGAAAAACAAAAGCAGACTAATTTTTTCCTTTCTCTCTCTCTCTTTTTTTTTTAAGTTTTTATGAAAATAAAATGTACGTATAAGCAACGGAGGCACAAAGAAAATGTGTAGATTCTGAATAATAAAGACGCTCTTCCATAATTTGAATTTTTTATAATTCGAAGGTTTGGAAAATTCGAAGTTCTTGGACTTTCTCTAGAATTCCGCTTTAAATTAATGCTAAAAGTTATAGATGATACGAATTTTATTTTGGATAGCTTGGATTTGTGTGTGTGTGCGCGAATCCCCGTTGATCGTTACGTTAAAAATAGCTCCTGAAACTGCGGATTTTTACAGATAACTTAGAAAGAAAATATTTTATTTTTTCATCACTTCTCACTCTTAATAGATTAGAATCATTTACAATGATTCAAAGTCTGCATTCAACAAGGCAATTAAAAATACGTGATTTTTTTTAAACGTAATTTGTTAAGGTATATAGTAAAAATATTTGATTTAATTGAAAAATATAAATACATATATTGAAATATACATGTATTTTGTAAAATAAAGCTCTAGTGTGTTAAACCTTTAATCATGGGGTTAACTTTTTTAAAAAAAATTATCTTTCCTCTTAAGAATGTATGTAATTTATATCTTTTTTTCTGGTTCTTTCAGCTTTAAATTATCCAAGTTTGACTACATTTATATGTGTTTGTGACTTAACTATGTTTTAGTTTCAGTGAGAGAGTAGAAAATGTTCGTTCATTGACAGTCATTACCTAAAGAGGCTTCGCTGTCAAAAAATATATAGTTAAATTATACAATAAGTCCGAAGATATATATATAATAGAATACAATTTACTATTTCCATGTAAAATTTACGTGAAAAAAATTGCTTGTAAAACCATATGTATATATAAAGCTTATAAAACATAAATTATACACAACCTTGTGGCGAAGAAATTATTCGTATAATGCAAATATCAAATGTTTAAACTAGCATTTTGTAATTAATACATTTTCGGATATGGGAATAATAGGAGAATTAATTTACTATTCCCACATCAGAATCATTAAGCGCCTTTTTTTTTTACATTTGAACTGCAATTCAATATTTTTATTTTTTTACCTCATATTCATAATCGTAAAACAGTATTTTATTAGACGTCATGTTTTAAATTAATTTTATTCAAATTAACATAAATAAAACAATAGCCTATTTCAATATAGCATCTTTGCACGAATACTTTATACTCTCACTGTATGTACAATCTTTTATATTTTCTACAGCTACGTGTGAATATATTAACTTAAAGTTATAAGCAAGATTTTGATAAAAAGCTTTATGTGTTTACTAGTTTGATACAGTCCCTTGGGTGATCATTGATTGATTGGTTTTATTAAAATCGCACTGGAAGCAACACGAGGTCTATTGGCTACGGACCTCGCAATTTTGAACCTTGTTCAAGTGACGAGGACGACGCATGAGCTGGAACCTCCTTCTCCTACATCATGCAAATGGGAGGACTTTCAACCTCGACAGATTTAACGCACATCATCCCCGGCTACACGGTGGGTCTTTAGTGACATCAAGTCTCGAACCCACGACTAGATGAAAACACCAGCAGTGAGTCCGCGACCATCAGGCTACCTCGGCCACATTGGGAGATCATTAGACCGAGGTTCTATTGTGTATATAGTGAGTGTAAAAAGTATTCTCGCAAAAACATAAAATAACTATAGATTTAGAATGCTAATTAGAATAAAATTAATTCAAAAGGTAACCACTAATAAACCACTGTTTTATAAATATATATATATTGTAAGAAACTGAATGGATAATGGATTGTTATTCCAATATACAGAAACTAAAACTAAGTGCTTTTAAAGTATGCAAAAAGTTTCATACACTAAAACAAATGCAATTTTGTTGTCTTGCGATTGGATTAGTGAGCTCCTTATCCATATGTGGCATTACTCATTTTGAGGCGATGATATAAGGAAATTTAAGTTTGACAGACAGCACAGAATTATCGATACGGTTCAAAAGTCTAAGGAAGCCTGTTATTCTGAACAAAAATTATTACGTAGTTTCGTAGGGGTGATTAAATACATAATATAATTTTGTTGTTATTTGGTAGATTACATTTTGTGGTGCATTATTATGAGTAATACTACGTAATACTTATTCCTCGACTGGAATGACTATCTCTACTCATTCTTTGTCGAAAGGCGTTTTCTTGCCCATTCGTTGAAGAAAATTCGAAAATAAATGCCCCTAAGCTTAAAAAATAGAGGAATAATCGTATGTGTTACAGCTTAAAATGCATATAAGTAGCAAGGTTTCCACTGCCGTTTTTCACGAAAAAAATTCTTTGTGAATGCGAGGAATCGGACGTTGCGATAATAATTCACTTTAAAATACGCAAACGAAATCCCAGAATTCCGGAAAAAAATAGGGTTTTTTACGAAAGTAACTTCAAACATTACTGGATCTTACAGTGGACGAGTGAGGTGAAGAAAACTATACACAGATATGTATTTAAGGAATTTATCCCCAACAAATTAAATATAGAGGTGGTTGAGATGTGATAGTGTAGACGTAGCTCTAAAAAGCAAGCTGGCATCTTCCTCTTCGAATTTCCTCACCTTATCAACTGGAACGAGGACTTGACGCCTCGACTAGACATATCGTGCATCGGCACTGCTACACGGCTGGTCTTTACTGGCATCGGGGGTGGAACCCATGACTCGACGGAAACTACGCCGGTTGATAATCCGCGTCCATGACCATCGTTGCATTTTTTTTTTTTTTTTTTTTTTTGCATAACCCTAAACTACAGATTTCAATACGCGACTTTTGATCTAATTTTGAAATTTCAACCTTAATCATCAGATTGTATGAATACTTTCTACAGTCCCATTGAACATTAGTGGAAAATTCTTGATCAGAATATTCGAATTGGGTCGATTTCCAATAAACCTGATTTGGGAAATGATCTTAAATATGAATGGGACTACATTTCTTAATCAATTATTGATGTCTCTTATCTAGAAATGTAGTTTGAATCAATACAAAAAGGGTCAAAAGCAATTATTCATGCCGAAGAATATCCTGAACGATATTAATTATAAAATGCTAGTTTAAGTATTTGAGATCAAGTGCATTGTATGAATACTTTCTCCACCACAAGAATGCGTATAATTTACATTTTACAAGCCTTATATATATAGTTTTATAAGTAATTTTTTTTCACGTAAATTTTACATGGAAATAGTAAATTGTATTATGTACTCTAAGGACTTATTGTATAATTTAACTCTGTGTTTATTTTTACAGTGGGACTTTTTCGAATTCGACTGTCAATGTACGAATATTTTCTATCTGATTGTTTACACTTGTGCCTCTTTATGATCGACTCAAGTAACCAATAAACACTGAAAAAGATTCTTGTTCTTTATCGAAAGCTAAACTTCAGAAAAACTTGCGATCGGAGAATGCCACTCCATGTAAAGTAGGACGGCTATGAATCCGGGTGCGTGATCGGAGCGGAAAATTCCCGGAGGTGCGAGCGCGCGCGTCGCGTGCCGGACACGTGCCCTATCCCCCTTCGGACACGCGCCGCCATCTGCCGGGGCCCTCACGCACGCATGGGGGCACTTCATTCTGCGGGTAGGGGCCTCTAAAGACAACGAAGGAGGGGGATTACAATGGATTTGTGAGCCGTGAGAACGCTACTTGGGTGGGAGTGGTTTGTAGGTGCATTCGTTCGGGATTTGTTCCCGGATGTGTCTCAGTCTGTGCAGAGAGGAGTCGGTACAGATGGTTCCACAAGTCTTATATGAAAGTGGAGAGGGATGATTGCATTTAGCATGCATCAGAGAAGCGTTTTGAAAGTCCCCCTTAAAATAATCCCACACTCAGACAAAGTTGATGGAGGATGAAAAAGAAACAGTACATCGAGTCTAGTTTCTACAATACGAGAGGATATCTTTAAGGCTTAATTATTATGAGGAAATAACCACGACATCTGGATAAAATTTATTCTGCATATTAATTTATCTTTATGTATATAATGTTGTAAACTACAGCTATCCATGTTAGATTTGCTTGGTTTCAGGAAGCCGTAGCTTGAAGTAATCTACAATATCATGAAGTCTTAATTATTATCCCAGGGTATCGTAAAGTTTTAATTATAACTGAAAGTAATCTAGACTTAATTTTTACTTATTATTCTTGACTTCTCTCTACATAGTCGCCATCCAGTGTTGTACATTTCACCCAGTAGTTTTTTTTTTTTTTTTTTTTATCTTTATCTTTTGAAGACCGTCATTGTAGAACTCAAAAGATTGAACTGTGTCTTTTCAATCTGCTTCAATCTAAAGATTCCTGAAATAAAAAAAAAATCAACATGAACAGCTGTCATTTACAACATTATATGCATAAGGATCAGTTAATATGCAACAATTTATCCAGATATATTGGTGAAAATTTACTATACCCCTAGCATCTGTTACCAAAACTGCTTCATTCGTTATAGTGATAAAAAAAAAAAAAAAAAAGGAGGGCTACATCTAAATATTTATTTAAAAATTTATAAAATTTTAAGAAAAATCTGCTCATAAAAATTCAGGTATTTAATATTTTTAAAATTACTTAACAATTTTTATTTAAACTTTATAACTTTTCTTTTCCGTATGCCTCATGGTGGCTTCAGTAGTTAAAGTGATATTCAGATGGTACCGGGGATTCAATTCCCGGTTACGTAAAAGATAGTACGGGTTGTTGCGTATTAAATGGAACAGAATCAAACTCCTCTATCTGTAACCACTTACGAGGGTTGTTTTTTTTTTTATCAACCTCCGATTGGCTATCATAAAAAGACGGGTGAATATAAAAAAATAATTTTATTACCAAAAGTAATGTACAACAAAGGTTACTTCTCTACATAATCACCTGGACGATTGAGGCATTTGTCATATCTGTGAACGAGCTTTGCAATACTCTCTTCATAAAATGTTGCCGCCAATGAATTGAGGTGAGTTGTGACCGTTTCTTTGAACTCCTGGTCAGTTTGGAAGCGCTGACCCCCCAAGCCACTTCTTCAATTCAAGAAAAACTCGCACATTATGAAGACCAGGAATGCCGCAGCTAGCTAGTGTGCGCAGTAGGCTACTGCGCATCTCCCTCTATACACGCTTTGTCATTGCTGAGTCCAACACGCACTTTCTTGTTGAACTGACTGTCACGTAAACATGGCTGTCTCTATTGTTTCTCGCGCCAAGTGTGAATTTCGAAGTATTATTCGTTTCTTGCAGCAGAAGGGAATAGTGCAGCGGAAATTCATCGAAGAATGAGTCGAGTGTATAGAGACAGCTTTATGAGTGATGGCGTTGTTCGTGAATGGTGTCGAAAGTTTAAAGATGGCCGAACTGCTTCCCCAACCAAATGGCTTATTGAGTAATTTAAATGGGACATTTTGAAACATCCATCATACGGCCTCGACTTAGCGCCAAGTGACTTTCATCTTTTTCCTGAATTGAAGAAGTAGCTTGAGGGGTAGCGCTTCCAAAGTGACCAGGAGCTCAAAGAAACGGTCACAACTCACCTCAATTCATTGGCGGCAACATTATATGAAGAGAGTATTGCAAAGCTCGTTCACAGATATAACAAATGCCTCAATCGTCAAGGTGATTATGTAGAGAAGTAACCTTTGTTGTTCATTACTTTTGGTAATAAAATTATTTTTTTTATATTCACCCTTCTTTTTATTATAGCCAATCGGAGGTTGAAAAAAAAACAGCCCTCGTATGAGCCTATCTTTTTCAAATAATGTGAGATTTAGAACTTCGAAGAATATTTCTTCTCTCCCATGGGATTTACTGACTTTTGTAATCAATGATAATGCCTTCTCGAGATACCTCGGCTATTTTTATGTAGTTTTAACCCTTCTTTTTATAATTCCATTCCCTCTTTTCTACCTATCTTGCTTTTACAGAGTTTATTCCTAGTTCACAGATATACACACGCGCGCACGCGCATATATATATATATTGTATACAAACGAGTGTTCGATCCAACTGGGTGAGTAAATACGGGTGACGCACTCCCGGGATACCCTAGCGATCCTTCTCTATTTTCGACCCTCCTTCTTGTCAGCCACTTTTTAACTTTTTTTCAACTTCACGTCTAGACCACAGTTTAATCTTGTTTGGCGCAGCATAGCCATATCTGGCTCTTGCGCCAATAAACCTTGCATTCACTCACTCACTCACTCCAACTGGGTTAAATATCTTCTTGACACCAATAAAATCAACGTTCCAACATCCAACTAACCTCTTGTAGATATAAGAATTAGGAGAGTGAGATATATCAGGTGTCGGTACTGTCTTCATTACTCGACATTAATCTTTTGACAATACTTTTCGTGTAGTTCTTGAATGCTGTTAATTCAAACCAAACCAACTCAGTCTCCTTTCGTTTTCAATGCAGTAATCTAAATGTATGGAATAATATGGATTTGATATATTTTACTCTTATTGATGTGATTGTTTTATTAACGTCACACTGAGAAGCAACATGAGGCGTATTGGAGACGGAAATACTTGGTCTACTTTATTTTTCATCGACCGAAAAATAATAAACAAAGAGACAAAACCAAGTATAAATTTCATTTAAAAATACTTTTAATTTGAAACAATAAATTTCTTAAGCACAACTGTCAATCAGTATCCTATACAAAAGCATTAAGTATAAAATACCTAACAGATTTCTAAATATTTTCAGAAATTTTTTTATATTACGTATATAATGAACGTAAACCTCTTGGGACTTAATAATTAGGTGAAGCATAGTAGAATCTAACTTATTCCTCAGATTCCTCTCTTTGGTAAGGCTGAAATAGTCTAAAAGTTATGGTCGCGAATTTGCAGTCTGCGTTGTTTCGTCAAATTATGGGTCAAATTATGGGTTATTCCTGTGCCATTTTGGATCCATCACGTAGCCGGGGAGGATGCACGCCAAATATATTAAGGTTCCAAGTCCTCTGTTGACGTGGTGTGGAAGATTGGAGGGAGACGTATGAACTCAGGTGTCGTCCTCTTCACTTGACCAAGATTCTAGATTATGACGTCCGTCGTTATTGACCCTCGTGTTGCTTCTCAGTGAGATGTTAATAAATACTCAATCTCCCTCAGACAATCCTTTTGGGTAAGTATGGTAACTATGACCGGAAGATATAATCCCGAGGCACTTCAATCTTTCTATAGGGTTATTGTCTTTGATAAACTCGTGTAACATGCCCCCGGGATAACTAAACAGTCCTCCTTTATTTGTAACATTCATTTATGTTCGCCAATTTTTACCTTCTTTCATTTTTCTTAAGTCTAGGAAGCGGTTCTTAATATTTTTAATCTAGCGTCCCCTCTCCACTGCTTAAAAATTTCGAACGACTCTTCCCTTCCTCACAACTATAAGCCTGCCTGAAAAAAGTATCGTTAATTCCTAATTTAACTTAAATTATATTATTAATAAAATTTATTATATAAATTTAGGGTAAATGTAATTAAAATTGAAGCAAACGATAAATTATTAAATTGAATAAATTTAAGCTAAATGTAATTAAAACTGAAGCAAATGAAAACGATAAAAGGGATCTGGCAAGCCAAAAGTGATCCACCTAAAACAATAGACCCTTGGGTGATTAAAAAAAAAATGGCTATCTCACAGCTGTCTTAAAATTTTGAATAATGTTATTATCTATGTTCAATCGTATCTTGATTCCAGTTTGCATATGATTTAAAGTAAGACATAAATCGCTGAGGAAATTAAATACTTTATTTTTATATTTGTTTCGCTTCAATCCAATAAAAAAAAATCGGGAGAATTTTATTACGACATATTTTTAAAAATTGAGTTCATTAGCGGTGAAAGCAGGTATCAGACATGTATTACATATATTTTATTTCAATCCAGTAAAAAGTTCAGGAGAAATTTATTATGACTCATTTTTGAAAATGAAGTTCGTTTCTGGTTAAAGCAGACATCAAACATATGCGTATAAACAAAATAAATTTTTGAAAAGTGGTCAGGTACGATATTTATAGTGTATAGAAAAAAGTAGTTCGTAGGATGACTAAAAAAAAAAAAAAAACTAAAATTTATAGTTATTATGTTTTAAATTATTCTTCATTATTTAAAATTCTCTCTTAATTACTCTGAAGTTCAAAGAAATTCTACAAGCAGATAAATTTTTTAAAACATATCCAAGTAATGTAAATGTCCTTACGTCAGATGTTATAAATTCCTAAAATATTCAGGATTAATGAACTCCCGCATAAGGGTATTTTATGAATCACAAAAAAAAAAAATCCTTCTTTTCATTTAAATTTTTTTCATGATGAAAATTTTATTAATTTCAATTGTTTTAAAAAAATGCTTAAATATTCTGTTCCATTTGTATTAATAAAGAGAGAGTTACTGTAAAAAATTTAATAGAGGATTTTTATGACATTTTGGTGTTAAAAGAATGTGAGGTAATGTAACATTACTAATGTTTACACCAATTTTATTATAAAATGCAATAATTCTAATATAAATTTCTTTCCGACTCATTCTCGTAATCTAAAGAAGTTATTTTTCTCAAGATGCATATTTGTTAAATTAATGTAGAGGTTTTTTTTTTGAATATAATAACATAATTATTATGTATTTCTGTTTACAGAATTAATAATAAATCGGTCCTAGAGATTCATAATAGCTTTTTTAAAAATTCTTTTATAATAAATATCCTATCTTTCTCTCATTATTATTAATATTTATTTTTCTAAAGACTAATTTTTAATATTATAATTAATACACAGTCTGTCAACTTTGTAAAATTGAACAGAAAATTAATTGCTAATTTAGTATTAAAATTATTACATTATCTAAGATAATTTTTTCTTAACTTAAAAACTATTTTCCGAAACATTAAATTTGAAATTGGTACCATGATTGATAATATCTTAGTTTTTTATCTTGAACAATATCTTATTTACCTGTAATCACATACTGATGTTCCTCATTGACCCTTATACATACATGTATCAATTTTTAATCTGAGTAATTATAATTAAAAATATATGACCAATTTTCATATTATATTTATGTTGTTGGTATTTTATGGACATTGATGCAGAAAATGTTTGGCTTCTCCCCTGGCCAGCACGTTCTCCAGATCTTTCACCAATTAAAAACGTCTAGTCAATGGTTTCTGAGCGACTGGCTCGTCACCATACAGCAGTCGAGGAATAGTGGCATCGTTTTGAATCTGAATGGACAGCTGTACCTGTACATGTCCTCCAATCTCTGTTTGACTCAATGCTCAGGTGTATCAGAGCTGTTACTGCTGACAGGGGTGGTATTCTGAGTTTTGATTTCTCAGAAAATTAGCTTTTTTGATGTTGAGATTTTCAATAGTGATTAATTTTTTTTAAAATACTGATAAGAAGATTATTAAAATTAATCTTATTAAAAGATTTACTTATAAATGTAAAAGTACAATGTTCTATTTTTTGCAGCACTAAATTATAATCATTCATACTGTATTTATAGAACAAATAGCTATAAATTTTTGATAATATAACATAATATAAAATATAATATAATATAATATATAATATATATTAAATATAATACAATATATACTTAAATATAATACAATATATATTAAATATAATATAATACAATATATATTAAATATAATATAATATAATATATATTAAATATAATATAATATATATTAAATATAATATAATATATATTAAATATAATATAATATATATTAAATATAATATAATATATACATAAATATAATATAATATAATTTTTAGGTATAGTCTTTCTTTCGTTCTTTGCTACATAACATCATCAGTAATTCTAAAAAATTTAATAATATTAAAATTAAACTTTCCCAAAATATCGAAATTTTTTCAATATTTTCTGGGTTAAAGCCCACAGCAGCATAAAAAATAATGAAGTTGCTGACCAGCTTGCAAAAATGTCTGCTTAAGAAAAGAGGTGAGTGTTCCTCCTTATCCTCTCTTTTTCCTTATTATTACACTTTTAAATAAAAAATTTAAAAAGGATTGGGTAAGTTCTGGATAAATTCTAATTCTGACTTACGGATCAGAGATTACTTATGTATCCCAAACTTGAAAATTACGAGGGTCTTTATATAAGTCCTTAGAAAAGATAGAAAAAACAAGTTATTTTAGATGGATTTTTTTTTTCAATATAATCTCCTTTTAGCTCAAAACACTTTCCCAAGCGTTTCTCCAACTTTTTAAAGTCATCTAAAAACTAAAATTTCGGAATGACCTCAAAATAGACATCTGATTGGTCGACAGCCTCTTCTTTCAACGTAAAACGTTCTTAACCTTTTTTTTTTTTTTTTTTTTTTTTTTGAGTTTGAAAAGGAAAAAAAATGTCACTGGGGGCCGAATTCGGTGGATATTGTAATAATTCTAACTTTCATTCTATGATTTTGGTCATTGAAATTGCGCAGATGTGCACCCGTGAATTGTCTGAATGGGAGAGGATCTTTTTCTTTTTCTAATGAGGGCCCTTTTTCTTGATTTCTTCACTGAATCGGTGCAATAACGAAGTATAATACTCTCCAGTTGTTTTTTCTTTTCTCAAGTAATCGATGTAGGTGATTCCGTATGCATCCCAAAACCGTGGCCATCATCTTGCCGAACGATTTCACCATTTTTGCTTTCTTCGGAGCCCGTTTGCTTTCGAAAACCCACTGTTTTAACTGTTCCCCTTGTCTCTGGAGTGTCATAGTGTATCTACGCGGCACCCATCTTGCCAAGGTTTTTTTGCACCCAATTTTTCGTACAAAAATGAAAACACCGTACTTGCGATATGTCAGTGGCCTCAACTATTTCGCGCACTGTAATTCGTCGATCACAAAACCATAGCGTGAATTTTGTCAATCATTCCGAGGAGAAGTCACTTCCACTGGACGCCCCAAATGACAATCCTCTTTTGTGGATGTACGACCACGTTTAAATTCATTTAGCCAAATGTAAACAGCTGTAAACACAGGAGCAGATATACCATGAATTTCATCCAACTCAGCTTTGATCTCTTTCGGGGTGCTACGCCTTTTAAATATAACTTTTTATACACCGCTCGGAACTCACTTTTTTCCCCATTTTTTTTTTTTTTTAAATAAATGCAAGTTTCTTACTTCAATCGCAATAAAAATGAAACTATGAGATGGAAATAACAAGGACTTAGACCGCTGTCTAATGAGTCATGATGCTTACTAAAAATAAATCATTTTCGAAGCTACGAGTGCCATCTCTTGGATTTCTAAGAACTTATTGAATGATCCTTGCAGCTCCTATCCTTCTTCCGTAACTAAAATTTTTACTAACCATGGCCCGTTTCTATCATATCTCTCTTCAGAGCATTAAAATAAAAATTAACTTCAATCATCCTTAGAGTTCTGTTGGAGATGGTCATCATTACGTCTTTCATTGTCCTATTACTCAAGAGTTTCACTTAATTAAACCTATTGAACTGTTTGCTCTCTTGTGACGCTATATTTTATCGAATTATCCTATTACCCATTCTAAATTAATATCAAATACTCATATAGCGATGGATATCACTACTTAAGTGCAATAATATTTTTTAAAACAGTCACACACCCCTTTTTTGTTTTCCACACTTTTATTATTATTATTTTAAATCTCAGATTTGCTTGTTCCCTCGTTTTGGTTTTATTCCCCCTCTCTTTCATGTTTCTGTACATTTGCTGTACAAATGTCATTTTGGGAATGAGTTCTTTCCTTAGCTACTCTGTTTGTAAAAATATAGATTTTTTCCCCCTGTATAGGCTTTCTCATTGTCCATAATTTTGTTCAATTAATAATAAATTTTTATTTGTTTGTTTATTTAATACTCATTTTGTACCATAATTTCCAAGCCTAATAAAAAAAACTTTTAATCCTTTGCCTACTTGATATGATAAAAATGTACTTGCTATGTGTTTGCCTTCTTTTTAAAAACACTTAGAGGGGAATTCTTACAATTCTTAATGTTGAACTTTGTTAAAACTTTCATCTTCATTATGTAAACTCTTTCTGAAAGCTGCGTTTCTGTCTGGATACTGTCAATATTGTCTGGAGAAATGGTCCTCCCAGGATCTGGTTTGACAGTTTTAAGCCCTTGTTGGATGAGCTTGGTCTCTTTGTGCGAATTGTGGTTAAGCTTGGATCCTATGTAAGATGTATGTGTGTAAACAAAAATTAGCTTTACAATATTAATAAATACTTATTATCATTTCCTCTCTCCAACCGAAATTATTTATCTCAAAAATTACTTTTCAAGAGCTTAAATTGAATTAAAATCGAATTTATTCTAAAAATCTACTTTAATAGGGGTGCATGTAAATTTTTATTTCCGATAAATGAAGTATCTTAATGGATAATCAAATATCTTGTCCTTGGACAAACCGACTTTAAATATAAATACAGTGACAGAAAATATATAAGATATAAAGTACCGTCCGCGGAATTAAAGCAGAAGCAAAAAAAAAAAAGTTTTTTTTCATTAATTGCTAAATTAAATCTGAACCGAAAAAGTAGACAGCATTCTGAAAATTACGCTCGAGTAGAACTCTTAATTCATTTGATGTTCTATTCTAAACGCCAAGGGCTCTTTTAACCTTGCCGCACCACTCTCTTGAATGTTCGGTGGGATGTAGCAACATCCTTCACTTTGATATCTGTGCGGGGTCGTGCCAAACGAGAAGTAAAGGGTTGGTGACAGGTGAGCCACCAAACGATCGGGTGTCGACGAGGAACCGCCTCCTCGCACTCCCGAACTGTCTCTTCTGTGACAGTGAGTGACATCGCCAATGGAGTGTCGAGTGTTATTTTGGAAGAGGGCCCCTGGTGTTCCACTTGTGCCAAGCACCATCTCTTGTAGTACCACACAGGATGATACAGTTGCGCGGTGTCTTCGAAAAATATATCAATCTAGTCAGGGAAACGGTTTGGGTGATGCCTTGATTCAGCACAATGTTCCACGACACAAGTTGAAACTGGAAGATGCTTATAAATAAATGTAAGAGGGAGCATCGTTAAGTTATACCTATTACTATTAAATAACTGAGATATCTGGATAAAATTCATTCTACGTACTAATTAATTTTTATGTATATAATGTTGAAAAGTATAACCATTTATGTTTATTTGTTTGGTTTCAAGAAATCATAGACTGATATAGTTTATAGTATCGTTAAGTCTTAATTCTTAACCTGGGGTATCGTAAAGATTTAATTATTACTAAAAAATAATAGGTACTTAATATTTACTTATTATTCTTTACATAATCGCCATTCAGAGTTATATATTTCACCCAGCGTTTCTTGATCTTTCGAAGGCCGTCGTGGTCAAATTCAAAAGATTGAACTCTATCTTCTCAATACTGTGGTTGACCTCAATCTTCGGCTTCCCGTAATGGAAAAAAAAAAAAAAAAAAATATGAATAGCTGTACTTTACGACACTGTATACGTAAGAATCCGTTAATTATTGGAACAAACTTTATCGAGGTACCTCTATTATTTCTTGGTTATAGTTGAAACTTTACGATACCTCCAAGTCATTTAATAGCTTTAAAATCATTCAGAAAACAGAATATATTTTTAAAATCCTCTCTTTACAAAAATTCAATTAGCTCACAACCAATCTTTAACGAATATGGACCAATTTCCCTTAAAAATCCACTGAGAATTTACACAGAAATGGACAATAATAAATTCACAGATCAACGCTGGCAAAGCACTTAATAAAATACAACATAGGAAAAACTGTTTTACATAATAGAATAGAAAAGTAATAGAAAAAACGAACAAAAGCAGCAGAAAGCAACTCTTACAAACGTCTTCGATGCGTGAATCATAAACGTCAAGAATCACACTATTATGAGATTTACGTATGAATAAGGAAAAGAAAGGAAATGATATCAGACTGGAAAGTGTTCGCGAGAAAAAGAACCGATACAAGGAAAACTCACTTTTAGATTGCACAAGGACAGCATTCGCAACAAAGAAGCATGAACGCAAAAGCACTAAAAAAATGAAAGAGCTCATTCGATTGAGCAATACTTACCTGATAAGGAAAATTTTTTGAAACGCTTTTGTAGCGAAATCTGATGGGTAACATCAAATGACAAGAGATTTTGCGGAGAAAGAAAATGAACGTTGTTTTTGGCAGCAAGATTGTAGAGGCCGCCCTTCATTATCTAACTCTACAGACATAAATTTCAATTAAATAGTCAATAGGATTCGCAATTACAGTTGAAGAGACGTCAAAAAACGGCAACGCGTTTTATTAACCACCTTCACAGATTATGCAAGAGAAATCGCTCTCCTTCAAATCTCTTTTAATACACTTTAATCCTAGCTTAGAATTAAGCAATTAAGTCTTTGTGTACCAACTGACTGGCACCGATTGAAATATTTCTTGAATAAGATTCGACTCCTATTATTCCACATCACACCAACGGGAGAACTCGGATCCTCGACAGATTTAACGTGCATCAGCCCCGTGAGTTTTTAGAGGCATGAGGGTTAGAACCCACGAATCGATGAAAACCGCTAACCACGAGTCCGCGACTTTGACCACTAAGCTACCATGGCCACCCATGTAATTCTGAACTGTGATCAAGTGACGTTAATCCGAATTGTTACCTCCCTTTCCCAATATCCACATTACACTAAGTAAGGACTTTGATTGTTTGGTTTTATTAACCTTTCACTAGGAGCAACACGGGCTATTGGCAAAGGACTTCGTAATTTCGAACCTCGGTCAAGTGACAAGGACGACACCGGAGTTGGACCATCCCTCTCCTAACTTCCACACCACGCCAACGGGAGGACTTTTGACCTCGACAAATTTAACGGGCATCAGCCCCGGCTACACAGCGAGCCTTTGGAGGCATCAAGACTCGAAACTACGACTCGACGAAAACCACTGACCACGAGTCTGCTGCCTTATCCACTAGGCTACCGCGGCTACAAGGACTTGGTGCTGAGTTCGTTTTTACGTGCATCATTCCCATTACTCCGCACAACAGATCTTAGGTTAAACCGTGACTCGAACTTGTGTCTAGACTTCAACATTGCCACCCACTCAACACATAATAAAATACCTCTCAGGTAAATGTGAGCATTTTTATCCCGAGGTAATCTAGTGAACCCCAGGGATATTTTAGTGATCCTTCTCAATTTTCGATACTCCTTCTTGTTCGCCATTTTTTTTTTTGTCTAAATCAAAGTGACACATGGTATAGCACAGCATAGTCACATATGCTCTTGTAACATAAGCTCCAACTTTCACTCACTCATTGCGACCACATTAGCCTAGTGGTCATGGTCGCAGAAGGCATTGTTTTCATCGAGTTGTGGGCTCGAGTCTTGATACCTCTATAGACCCACCGAGTAGTTAGCCTGATGCACATTAAATCTGATCGATATCTTAAGGGCTCCAGTGATTGTTTATTTGTATTTGTTTATTAATGTCTCATTGAGAAGCAACACGAGGACAAAGGCGACGGACCTCATAACTTTGAACCTCAGTGAAGTGATGAGGATGATACCTAATATGGCACCTCCCTCTCCATATTTCCCCACCACGCCGACGGGAGGACTTTGAGCCTTGACATATTTAATGTGCATCAGCCCCGGCAATAAGGTGGGTCCTTTAAGGCAGCAAGGCTCAAACCCGCGAGTCTGCGACCATGACCCAAGTTCTCCCATTGCACGGTGTCTGGAGAGAGAGATGCTAGCTTAAGTGTTGCCCTCGTCACTTGATCGAGGCTCAAAATTACGAAGTCCGTTGCCAACAGTCCGCGTGTTACTTCTCAGTACGATGTTAATATAGAATCACAAAATAATATTTTTTTTTCCATTCTTTTTCTGTTTTTCTGTCTAGATCACAGTTACACATGGTTTGGTGCTGCATAGCACATTTCGCTCTTACGCCATAAGCCAAACTTTCGCTCCCTCATTTATAATTGTATTGTTTATTTTGGTCATTTATATGCCGTGCTTATATATCTTAAATCATTGGATGCAACGCATATTAAATGAGAAATTAATTTACTCTTTATTTTCATCATACGTTCCCTAAGGACACTTACACTAAACATATTTTAAATCAAATTCAATGTCAAAAGTACGTCCGACATGTAGCACTTTCCTTGTATTTTGTAAGGAATCAAATTGAGTGCTAAATTTGACGATTCTTGCGATAAGTTACCTTACTATAAAAATACCGATGGCTTGGCGTTCGCTAAAATTGCCAACCCGATAAGTAATTTTAGCAGTTACAGAAAAATAAATACTTTCCTTTATTTGTTATCGTAATGGAAATTTAAGCTTACAGCATTCTTTATATTATACTTTTTATCCTTAGTAAAGTCAAATATTGTAATTCAGATATAGGCTCTTTTAATTGTACTTCATTTTTATTTTTGAGTCTTACAGCAGGTGATAGAATTGATTATTTAAATGTAAACAAAAACATGTCTACAAAAGCCCGATGTAAATGGCCAGGTGGGTTTGGCTTTATTACAAAGTCTATTTTTGTGAAGTTTTACTTTTTACTTACTCATTCTGGCTTTACTGCTCATCTTTATCGTTATTTCAGTAAGTTTATATACCATCATAAATTAAGTCTGAAAATATCGTTATTCATTTATTTTTCAAGAGCGTTATTAAATTGATACTTAGTATTCTTTCTGTTTTATTTATTTCTTTTTCTTTTTTTATTATTGTTTTTAGTATTTATTTGCATTAGTTCACTTCACTTCTCAAATCGTATTTCATTATTCTTTTTCAAGGGTGCCGGGACATACCGACCGGGTGGAAATGGGGGGTTGGAATTACAAGAATTGCTTTAAACTGAAAATTTAATACTAAAACTTTTTTATCCTGAAAATTTTATATTTTTTTCAGAAAAAAACTAATATTCAAAACCCCATACTTCACATTAACATGTTTTCATCTTGAAAGTAAACAATGAAATTTGGAACTAATTTTAAGATTTAAATTGAAGAGAACCCCCCACCCCACCCCACTTATGAAAAATATCTCGCTACGCCCGAGTTGGTGGCAATATTTCAGTCGAATCGTGTCTTCCAGTTCCGATTCCTCTAAACCACTTTTCCATGGTTTAAAATTACGAGGTCCATTGCAAATAGCTCTCGTATTGCTTATAAATTGGAATTTAATAATTTACCAATCAATCAAGCAAGCAAGGGAAGACAAATTGTGCAAATTTTCAGCGTGGTAAAACGATAAATTTTTGCTAATGTGTTGGAATTTTAAAAATTTGATGAATTTTTAAAACAGTCCTACAGTCGAAGAAATTTAGAGCCTTTACTACATATGCACAGCATTTAATGAAATTAAAATTGACTTTATTTTTTTGTATATTCGTTATTTAATTTTCTTTTGAACATCAAACTAAAGCTCGAGTTTTGATTCTTCTAAAGATCCATCGTGTAGCGGACCGATGCGTTTTAAACGAATTGGGGCGTAAAATCCTCATGATTGTACGGTGTAGAAGTTAAGAGAAAGACGTGCTAGCTCTGGTATCTCCTCGTCAATTGACAGTGCCTCAAAATTATAAGGACGGTCACCAAGAGCTCACATATTGATTATAAATGCAACATTAATAAACAATCAATCAATTTTTCAATTTACATTAAAAAAATCTATGTCTTTAAATCTGTGTCTTCTCTTAGGGTATGTAACAAAACTGTAGAGAACTGTAATTCTGAATATTATCAGTTTCCCTTCTTTTTTTAAAACGAACTTTAAAATTCCGTATGAAGAATTAAAATTCTTTTTTATAATTGCCTTATATATTATTATTCACATATCATTAAAAAATTTTATTCAGTCCAGATACATATCATATTAATTATAATTCAGTGTCATTGAAGCATTTTCCAATAGCAACAAGGCAAATTTACAAGATCTATAAAATTAATTAATGTACCTCGTTAGAAAAGTAGTTTAATTACAACCTAATAAATTAATAAATAAACGTAAATGCATTGAAATTGTATGTAATTATAATCATTTTATTAAATATTGCTATAAATTAAAACTGCACAACCAAAAAAAGCATTTTACCGACCAAGCCATTGGATTCAAATATCTACAAATCAACAATACCTCAACCAACAGCAATGGCCCCTATCAAACAAAATAGTATAAAATAAAAATCACAAAGGGGTGAAAAAGAAGAAATTAAATTTGTTTATAGTCATCTTATTTATTATTGCTATGCATCAATACTGGACAGCCAGAAAAGTAATTTGCTGTCCAAGCCATCTGAGCATCATTAAAAAAATTTAACTTAAATCTCCAATATCAACACTTACATTCACCCGATGAAGCAATATTAAGTTTTAGTTTAGTTTTTAGAAACGTCGCACCAGAAGCAACGCGAGGGCTATATTGGTGACGGACCTCGTACTTTTAAACCCCGATCAAGTGACGAGGATGACACCTGAGCTGGCACCCCCTCTCCTAACTTCCACACCACGCCAACGGGAGGATTTAGGGCTCCGACAGTTTTAACATGTATCAGCCCCGGCTACACGGCGGGTCTTTAGCGGCCAAGGATCGAAGCCGCGACTGCACGAAAACCGCCGGTCACGAATCCTAAACCATGACCATTAGGCTACCGAGGCCATGAAGCAATATTAAACAGAAATCACAAAGAAAAAAATTAAATGTATTTGTAATTTTATTCATTATTACCATACATTAAAAATGGACAACTTTAAAAGAAACTTATTGGCTAAGCCGTCTGAGCATCATTAAAAGAAATATTTAACTCAATCTCCAATATCAACACTCATATTTATCTGACGAAACAATAATAAACAGAAATCACAAAGAAAAATCCTAATAATAACTGAATACATTTATAATTACTTTATTTGTTATTACTATGCATTAAAACTGGACAATCGTGCATGTAATTTGGCGGCTATCCCGTCTGAACACCCATTAAAAACTTCCAACACAAATCACCAATACCAAACACCAACACTTACCTGTCGAAACAATATTAAACAGAAATCACTAAGCAGAAAGAAGTACGCACACAAAAACTGAAAAATCGCCAAAAATGAACAAAGAGGGCACTTGGCACGATGCTTAATCTTGGATAAATCGTCCCCCCTCCCTATGTCAAGAGCGGTACTGGAGTTGGCGAGTGTTTGCTTTTCTCTTTTTGAAGTGAAGTGAGCGCGCGTGTTGAAGTGCGTGTCCTAGAGTCACGTTCCCTAGGGGCATGTTTAGACGACTTTCACCCTCTATCGGGGCAGGGAAGGCTTTTGAAAAGTGAAAGTACGTATGGATGGGATCTCTACTAATAACTTAAGTTACTTGAGGGAGAAAAGAAACGAAAGCTCGAATGTCATTCTGGAGGTTGGAAGTGGACTAAATAATTTATTGAAAGTTTTTGTGGCAAAGAATTCATATTTTATGTCTTTAGATTTGAATTTTAACTTATAACATACTCTTGAGTTTTCCACCCCAGAAATTAATTAATCCCAACTATTATTACTTTTTAACCGTCTGATTGATATAATATTTTAAGAAAGTGAGATTGTGCTTGTGTACTAATGTCGCACTGAAAAGCAACACGGGGGCAATTGGTGACAGATTATGTAATTTTGAACCTCGGGGAAGGGACGAGGATGACACCCGAATTGGCCCATCTCTCTCCTAACTTCCCCACCTTGTCAACGAAAGGTTTGGTACTTCGACTGGATTTATCGTGCATGAGCCCCGCAACACGGTGGGTCCTTAGTGGTATCAGGACTCGAACTTACGACTCTATGGGCCTCAACTCGATACTCACTGGCCTCGAGTATGCGGCCATGACACTAGGCTATCACGGCCGAAAATTTTATGACTGATTTTGCTCAAATTGGAAGAATAGTCCTCAAATTCAGAATTTTTTTTCTGGTAGTAAAATTTTTGAATATTAATATCATTTTCCAACCTCATTATCATAATTACGAGTTGTCTTCGTTGTGATTAAGATAGTTACATAGTGATACAATAATAATTAGTGAAAAATCTTTAACCAGTTTATCCAGATTTTGATTAAGCAATATCCAAATAAACTAAAAATATGGAGCAGTCTACTAATCGCGTCCTTAACTAAATCTTACAAAAATATTCCTTCTTTTCTGGGTAACTCTGAACAGTCTATTTCAAATCACTGGATCCGATTCAGATGGACTTCAAGTGATAGAATCTATAACCACTAGATTACTGAGGCCTCCCAGTTACTTTGTAATTTATGCAAATGTTCGCTATGCAGAAAATTCACATGGATGTCGAAACGAACAGTATTAATATAAAATGAGTGATAACATAACTCGCGATTGATTTACCCGTGGTTTAGTAACCATGGGTCCCAACAACCGCTTGTTAGCGAGTCAAACCGCATTTTATAAATGCTGTTATATATTTGCATATTCTGTAGAAAGTTATATATTTGCATTTTCTGTAGAAAAAAAAAAGTCCGAAAACTATAGCATGGAACATTTAAAGTATTCTAAAGTTATTCTGTGTTAATTTCTATGCTGGAAAAACTCTCAATTTCACAATTTTAATTCCGTTTTAAATCTTTAACACCTGTGTGATCTATTTATACTCTGAAGATAACACAATAGGTAGTTATTTATATAAATTTCACGAGTACGCAATGGTTTAACTCGCGGAATTGATAAAAAAAAAAAAGCAAGTGTGTTTAAAAAATGTTAGTCGGCGTTTCAAATCTTTCACTGATTAGTTGCAAGCTGTTTGAGTCTTGCACAGATCTAGCAGAAACTCAACCATGACACCCACAGAATGCTCTAAAAAAGTCTTGAAAAAGAATGTGCCACAGAGCTATTCCCTTAAACTGTGACACTGTGTTTACTGTTCCGGCAGCAAAATATTCCTTTCTTTTAGATATCAACATCAACAGATCCAACCAACTGAAGCTGTCAGTGTCAATCACGGTGGTGCGAAAAGAGGTTCAAATTTTGTTCTATTTCTTTTTATATTTTTTCCCCCGCCTTCTGTCTCGGAGTTAAAAATCGCCGAACCATTTTCTTTCTATTTGAGTTGTTTACTTCCTTCTTTTTCCTGTTCTTTTCCATCTGCAACGCTAGCATCATGCCAGCTGAAATTCATGTTCTGTGTAATACGATCTATAACGTAATATAGTAGTGAAAAAAGAAAAGGAAAGAAAGAAAGTAATAATGATAATAATAATAAGCGCCAAAAAGTCGTCTGCGTTTAGACTTTCTTCCACGAAACAACTAAACAGGACTCTCTTTGTGTTTGGAATCTGAAATCAAACAAATGATTTTATGATGGATAAGAGCTTCTGAAATATACGACAGCTTGGAATTACGACGTAAGAAAAAAAAATAATCTTACGGTATGTAACATAAATGTCGTAGACTAACATCTATAAATCCATAAAATTTCCCAAGATTTCGGAGCAAAAACTAAAAGCTCTCGTTTTTATAGCTACTTCTGTTTTCACTTCTACGCTCTAAAGTCAAATATAAAAACTACCAACTGGTTTTTTCCCCTCATACATTAATTGTAGTTTTTTATGATATCATTTTAGTTTTTATGCCTTTTCTCATTTTTTACGGTTTGTATCTAGCTTTTTAATCGCTATTTAAAGACCCGATGCTATATATTCATGGTATTGCCTTTTCGAATACGTACAAACCTCCATGGATTACGGAATTCGTTAACTTTCGCAAGTAAAAGGTGTTCTAAGAACAATCGGAACATGATATAATCGGACTAAATATAGATAGGATTTTATATCCTTGAAATGCTCTGTTCTCTGAGATATGTTTGACCTTCTGAAAGAAATTCAGTAATTGAACTTTATCTGGTTTTGTCATAAATGTCAAGAAATATTTTATAAGACAATTTATTTTATAAAAAAGAAAATAATAATAATATAATCAAATAGAAATACATTACGTACTCTATGTAGACTAGAAAACATAGAATGAAAATGATGGAGAAATAATGTTCAAATAATATTCTATATCGTTCATAGTAAGCTCAAATTTTCAATATTCGCTTCTGTTGCTTCTGATCAGAGAAAATAAATTACAATTATTTATTAATATTTTTAAGAAAATTCTACAAATGATGTTTTTTAATAATGCTTCTCAATTAAAATGCATTTAAACAATTTATAAAAACTCAATGAAAGTAGATATTTAAATTGGAAAAATAAAAATATTTCTACATGGTAGGTAAATATTGCCACTGTTATAAATTGTTATATTCTAAAATATATCTATATAGTAGATAAATATTGCCATTGTTATATTCTAAAATATTTCTATATGGTAGGTAAATATTACCACTGTTATAAATTGTTATATTCTAAAATATTTCTATATGGTAGGTAAATATTGCCTCTGTTATAAATTGTTATATTCTAAAATATTTAATACAATTATTACAAAATTTTACAGCTATCAGAATCTTTTCCACTTGAATAATTAACCGAAACATTTCAGTAATGAATTAATAATTTTTCTAATTTACTTTTTTAAATTTAAATCAATAATTCATTTTTAAAAGGTGTTTTAATAAATAAAAAAAAACTATGTCGGGTTGAAAATTTTTAAAATAAAAATATTGTTCTGAATCCAGTTTTGAATGGACATTAAAATAAATAAGAGATGTTTTAATTTTTAACCTTGAAGAAAGAACAGTCTTTAAGTCCCGTGTTGTTTGTAATAGGTTAAAAAAAAATTGATTTTCTGATGTCTTATCTGAAATTTCTTTTTCTACTTCAAACTCCTAGTTTTTTAAAGAATGAACCTAATTTTAGTTTTTCAATGAATAGAAATATGTGAAGTCTTATATTATGCGAAATAAAAACAAAATAAAAGAGATTGTTAAGAACTGTAAGAAAAGTTTTTAAAGTTCTCCGTTATACTTAGAGTTTTGTTATAATTATTTTTACATTTGCCTTGATAGTTCGTTTATTATATGATTATTATTATCATTATTCAATTTTTGTTTTATTATTCCATATATATAATTCTCGTAAAAAAATATTTAAAGTTTCCCCGAGTAATTCTTTTGTTTATTACTTTCAATATAAATACGTAAATGACTTTAGCTTACAATGGTCTTAAATTAAGTTTAATTAATATTCATATTGTGTTTATCTACTTTTGATGAGAAATTGAGGGTTTTCAGAAATGGTTCTCATACGTATTTCTTTATCATCAGAATCATTTTATATGTATGGTCACCTCAATCATTAGAGGATTTAAAATCCAAAGTCCTTCCGTTGGCGAGGTGTGGATGTTAGGAGTGGGAGGTGCCGGCTCAGGTGTTGTCCTCGTCACTTGACCGTGGCTCAAAATTACGAGGTCCGTCGCCAATAGCCCTCGAGCTGCTTCTAGAGCGACGTTAATAAAAACTAAACTAAACTAAAGGATTTAAATGTTTATTTAGTAAAAAGACGAATCGACAGAAATTCTATCTATTGTTATATTAAATCTTAATAAAATAATATGTCCGTTTTCTTTACAAAGTCTAAATCGTACGTGATAGATGAAAAAAAAAAAATTCTTTTTTTTCACATGTACACTTTTTTTTCCAAATTAGCTGCCCGATTATGTGACTTTTTATTTTTATTTTTATGTGTTGTTTAGTACCATCAAGATTTGAAAAAGAATGCATAATACAACAGCTAATAATATTTTGTATTAATAATGTTTTATCTGAAATTCTCCGTAAATTAATCCTTAAATAGGACTTCAAAACCCTTGGGTTTTTTTTTTTTTTTTTTTTTTGTATACTGAGTGTTATGTGAAGCTTTGTTCCCATTACGAAACAATTCAACCAATTTGCCATATATTTCAGCCATTAAAATTAAAATACATTTTAATTGTAAGACGCTGCCATTGAATAAAAATATCTGACCTCAATTATTTTCTATAAACATAATTTATGTTAAAATAAAAGTTTCGAGATTAAAGTTTCCTAATAATAACGAAATAAAAATATCTATATTCATCTATTTTCTAAACATGATTTTTTAACGTAAAAATGTTGCATGATTTAAAGTTTTTTATAAGTCATATTGGGATGAAATGGCCCCACAATTTATATTAAGAGCTATAGAGATGTAATATAATATTCTCCCCCACCTTATATATATATATATATATATATACACTGATGGCTAAAGAGCGAGTAACACTGAATTGTTTCGTAAAAAAAACAAAGTAGTGATTTTTATTGTTATGTGAATATGTGAGCAGCATGTCTAAAATTCGTAAATAAACGATTTTTGCAATAAATTGGAATGGCTCGAAATATTTGTCGCTGCGCCACAGCTCTTTTTTCGATCATAACAGTAAGGCATCCCAAAAGGTTAGTCAATGGGAAATGCGCGTGAGGACCCTTGACAATATTGGTCTAAAAAGAACACATTTTTTGTTCGATTGAGGGTCGGGAGAGAAGGGCTTACGAACCACGCCGAATGGGTTAACAGAAACTGCGGTGCATACAATCTAATTCATATGAAGCGAAAAGATTAAATTCAGAGAACGAGGTACCAATATACGTGTTATCTTGGTCACTAAATATTACTCAGGATGCCGAGTTCCGTTGTCTTTTACTTCGTTGTACAGGATGTTCACAAAGATTATCCCAACTTTAAAGGGCTACAATTACAAAACTAAAGAAGTTACTATCTTTTTAGACCAATTATATCAAGAATAATACTATACTCCCTCGAAAATCTGGTATTTCACCTTCCCAACTCTGCCAGTATTGCGGCGTTTTTACACAGGCAGACAAGTCAATAGAAAAAAATGTATAATTATTTTATGCCTTCTTCTGAAATAAAGTAGTCTATCACTATAAAACAATACACTTAAGACTGTCTTCTCGTAATGTTAAATAATAGGACCCGAAATTGAAACACCTTTTCCGATAACAAAACGTTCGAACTTCGCTATCTTTCAGAGAGCTGCGAATTTTATAGTATTGCTCATTTGTATCTGAATCAATCCCCCTTTTTTTCTGGCTTAAAATGTGTTCCATGCTGCGTCTCCTACACTGTAATTTTGAATGGGTTTTGAGATTCACGTGTTCAAATGAAAAACGGCGCATTTTTTGAATGTTCCTAAATTATAAGAGTAGTGCAACATAAAAGGGAGTATATGCTACGACGTCACACAAACTTTCATGAAAATTGGAACTATTTTCGATCTGGAAATGCGTTTCCGAATTTCGATCAGGCGAAATCCATGAGGCGAAAACAACCTTAATGTAGTTTTAGTTATTTGCCGTGCTTGACACTTTCTTTGCCTGTACTGTATTAAATTTTATTCAATGATGCACGACTTTTGCTGTTTAAATGCAATTTGTAGTGATTTTTCAATAATCCTACATTTTCGGTTATCATGTTATGCTCTGTTCCGACATCTGCAGGATCACCGAAAGGAAAATGAACTTTAAAGTTTACAAATGTTCAATGTGACCACCTAAAGAAACACAAACGATATCCAGTAATACGATATGTAGGGTGGATCTCAGAGCAGATGATGACCTCGCTCTCAATTAGTGCACTCCTTCTCAGAACTCTTGATTTAATTCCCTACGATTTGAAGGGGAACTATTTAAAGGATAAAATGTTTTCCCGCCACAACCGGCGAACATTTATGAGCTACAACCATTCAAACAATATAATACATGCTGAAAATATGTGGTATGAACTCTATCATCGATTGGATATACCTGGCTCCCGCCAGATGTGACGTCACAAGGAACATTCAGTGAAAGTCCATAACTCTCGCATTCATCAAGATACCTTCAAGATTCCAGCATCTTCTAGAATCATCGTTTTGTCACCAACTTCGCTGAGATTGAGGTGTCATTGCTCTGACTTTCCTCAGCTGACAGACGAAATACCTGTAAAATGTCTTTCCTTCATGATATCAGTAACGTTGCAGAGAAGCGTCATTTCGAGTTTGTAACAAAAAGTAAAAAAAATGTGTCTCCAGTTCAAAATTAGCAATTTTAACGTACTCGCTATCATCCGACCAATCTGAAAAATTACGTACACGTATAACTCCAATGACAATACGTATGGTATGCTCATTTTGTGTACGAATTTTAATGCACTTCCTATCATTCTATAGAGCTGAAATTTTGCACTCACTTATAAATTACGCCATTGCTTCTTTTAGTGTTATGTTTCCAGTCTAAAAAGAATTAAATAAATAAAAGTTAAAAATTATTTTTAAATAGTCTTTTATTTAAAGGATCAGAATTTTTTTTTATTATAAATACTTTTAAAATTTAAAATAATATATAGTATGTAAAAGCTTGAGAGTTGCTTAACTAATAAATCTAGGTAATGACCTATAAATTAAAAATACCATACCTACTTACTTATATATGAGATCAAAAAAACTATTAACACGCCTCAAGATTTTTAAAATTACATATTATTTTACATTTAAAGAAATGATTTTATACCTTTTAGTCCATCTCTAAATATAAGCTTGATTAATTTTTTTACTTATAATCATGTTATAGTATCTCATCAGAATTGGGATATTCCTTTATAAACACCCTACATAAGGTAACTTTAAAACCAATTCCAAATGCGTTTTTTTTTTAAAAAAATACTCATATCTTACATTTGCTCATTATTCTTTTACCACCTCTTTTTAAAAATGGATTAATTTGACTCTATTGCATTTATTCGAGAAGTTCCTCTCATTACCGCAATAAATCTGGCAGCGGCGTCCCAAATACCTCAGCAGAGTTCTTGATGCCCAGAATAAAACCGAAGCATTCCACGACCCTCCCCGTTCTGTCATCACCCTTCAACGCACCCCGAGCTCACCTGAAGACACGGTTTCCCGTAGGAATCTCGCTCGTTACTCTCTTTACGGCATCCGGAAGTCTTGCCGAAGAGGAAGAGAACGACCCGGGGGGTCGAAGGCCCATTATAAATGCAGATTCTGAGACGCAGACGATTCGCTGGCCTCGGGTGGAATGCTTTCGAGAACATGCTTCCCTTTGAGATGCGGCGGATTGATTGCGGAGGAGTAGGATTTATGTCTTGTTCGTCATGAGGATTGATTCGCTCAGAGGAAGGGCAGGGGAGTTTAGGATGTTTAAATATTCCTGTCCTTTCAACCAGTTTTCGTTCTGTGTGGATTAAGACATTAGTTTTTGTAACGATTTTCCTTTATTTTAAATTATAATTCTTTTGTGGGATGATTAGAGCCTAGATTTAGTATTAAGATTTTGTAATTTCTTAAATAGATTTTAACCCACATTCCGTAACAATATGATTTCATAGTAAGATTTGTCATTTCTGCAATAGACAACTCATATTGTATCCATCGAAATCAAGCAGCAGTGTATTAGCTTGCTAAGGATATTATGAGTCAATAATTTTTCTTTTCTTTCTGTTATTATTATTATCACTGTTGTCTTTTGATTTATGAAGAAGTATTATAATTCATTAAAAATAGTAAAACGACTAAATTTGAAGTTATTATTCCTCTGGAGAGATTTATATACCAGGATTGGGGGGGTCAAAAAGTATTTGTATTTGAAGACAGATAACATCATTAAGGAAAATTATTGTTACCATTGGGTGTTACCATCTGGTAAAAGGAGCCGAAACGAATTTGACATTGATTCATAAGTTAGTTTTGATTTCGTAGTCCTTTATTGCCAAATCAAAATTTGATTGCTACCGCCTCGAGTTGTTACCGTCGGTGAGACCGGGATTCATCATTATGCACCGGAAATCAAGCAAAAATCAAGTAATATAAAAAAAACAAGTAATATAAAAAAACAAGTAATATAAAAAAACAAGTAATATAAAAAAAATTAAGTTAATTCCTACTTAGGTCTACAAAGAAATTTTTTATTTTAGTTACTTTTTATTCAATAATTACAATGAATATAAATATATATATACATGTGACAGAATCACAATATTAAGCGATAAAATAAATTTATCCGGTAAATTAAATGGTTGGAATGCAGTTTAGTCCAACCACCCTTGGCGACAGGAATTATTTGGCGGTATTTTGCTAAATGGTCCGCTTCGCGGACTAAACGTTCAGCTTAAAAAAAAATCGCCAAGTTTGGCAATTTTTGAAATCGCGCCAAGTGATTGGGCTGAACTGCACATTTTCACCAATTAAATTTAATTAATACTTGAAAAAACTGTATTAACATCAAGTGTCCTCTACTACAAGTTTAAAAAAAATGTATTTGAACTTGAGTGAATGAATAAAAAGTATTTTATTAACGAGTGAAAATTTGAACAAGATATATATAGGGAGAGTGTGAACTAATAGTAAGAATTTAAAATAGATGAAGATCGTCTCATCGGCCGGAAAAGTCAAGGCAAAGCATTTTTGATGTGCGAAAGGCGTCATGATCACGATCTGAGACTTAGACAGCTGTCAAGTGAGTCATGATGCTTAGTAAGAACAAGCCATTTTCGATGCTACGAGAGCCATCTCTTGAAATTTCTTCGGACTTATTGAACGACCCCCGTATAAACAACCCTAATAATTAATAACAATTGACAAAGCCAAGTTGTCAATTGTTATTAATTTGTCGAATTAAATTGTCGAATTTTCAATTTTTCCTACTGCTAAGACTGAAACGAAGCCATAACATTCCTTCTTAAGTAAAAGTGTATGGGCGTGCATACACGAGGGGGAATCATAAAACTTTTAATTATTGCTCAAAATAACCTGGATAAAAAATTTTCCTCGTTTTAATTTATCTTTATGTACATAACGTTGTAAGTTACAGTTATTCGAGTTGATTTGTTTGCTTTCAGGAGGCTGTAGTTTGAAGTAACTTGCAGCATGGATAAAACAGAATTCAATCTGAAAAGTTCTGTAATGAGGGCCTTCGAAAAATCAAGAAAACTGGAAAGAAAAGTATAATTCTGAAGAGTGACTAAGTAGAGAAGTTTTAAGAATTATAAATAAAATTTAAATCACGATTGTTTTTAGTAATCACTAAAACTTAACGATAACACAGGAAAATAGTTAAAAATATATGATACCCCAGGATAATTATTAAATTTTGCGTTACAGCTGGTTTCTTCAATTTTCCACTTCCTAAAACCAAACATGAATGGCTGTAATTTATAACAACCCCCTCGTAGATTTCAGACGATAAATAACTTATATTATTATACTCCCATTTTGCTTCGCGGAAGGTTTCTATCTTTTTTATACCTATGCTCCCCATAAGGCGAGGAAAATTTATAATTCTTACATATTCTCTTAAAAAAGCTAGCTCATTTATTGAGAAGATTATTTCCTTCACGCATAAAACTATAATTCCAACTGTTTAAATTTGAAGCTTCCTTTGTTGAGCTTTTTTTTAAATTTGATTAGGGATAATTATCCCTTTTCATAAGGGAAAACATGTCAATGATTTATGAGAACTTTTTCATAAATCCTTCATTACTATAACTTCTATTCCAGTGATTTTTAATCTTTTTGAAGTAGGAGAACACTAAACTCTCGCTTTTTGCTTTTTTTTTTTTTTTTTTTTTTTTTGCCCACGCTTGGAGAGCGTACAATACAATATGAGTCTTAAAGCAGCGTTGCCAATTTTTTCAAAGTCAAGGGCATATTGGGGGAAAAAACTACTATTCTAGCAAAAATAGTTTCATTATTGAAGAGCGATAAGAAAAACGTATTCATATAGCAAATATATAGTGAATGCAGGAATGGCAACTCCCTGCTTCACAGTGTTATCTTTATAAAAGTATAAAATTGAGATATTCATCATTGCAAACTTATTTAATTTAGATTTTAGTACTTGGAAAAAACTCACGAATTTAATGTGATACTTGAGTTTAATGATCTTTACATACTTCAGCAGTACTGGGACGAATAAATGATAAACCACACTTGTCTCCTCTTCTGAATTACCTGGGCAGTCGTTTTTTTTTTTTTTTTTCCATAAATATTAACCATCGTTGAAAATCCTCCATCCCAATGATTGATATGATAAATAATAATATTGTGTTTGGTAGGTTGTTAGGCACCTATATTGGGACCTAATCTTTTAATCTAGGACAAAATTTTCACCGAGAACTTTTCGAAATAAAGTGTTTTCTGAATATCTTTTCTGATCAAAATAAATAAACTAGTTATTGTGCGAATGAATAGATGGATAGATGAGTGAGTGAGTCAGTGAATGAAGGATTAAGTGGGTCGGAGTGAATGAACCAATGTATAATTAAATAAAATTTAAATTTCGCTGTCATATTATCGACTGCTTTAAGTCTAATATTTAATTGAATTATTTAATAATTATTTTTAAAAATTTAGCACCTTTTATAGCTAAATCTGTTCTTTGCAAAACTTTGCATATAGAATTTTTTTTTTGCTAGATAGTAATCATCTTGAATAAAGATTCAAAATAATTCCTAATGGACCCTTCCATTGTCAATCATTGTGAAGTAATTGACTTGGATTTTCTTTACAACTCAATCTAATACATGATGTTACTTTTCACAAAAATTAGGTATGCATAAAGTTTACGATACCACATATAAAGCTAAAAAGTTTGTCTTTGAAGATTACAATCCCATACAAAAACATTTTACATGGTAGTGATTTTTAGCTAAAAATTTTATATGTCGTTGGCGTTTGAAGATTACAATCCCCCCGAAATTAATTTTATTTTATAGTGTTTTTTGTAATGTGATAAGTTTTAGTTGCGGATTTGATTTTCTAGCGGAATGGCTTTGCAGAGGACTAGTGTTCCACGGACCACAGATTGAGAACCATAGCTCTATTCACACAAATCAACTTTAAAGATATTATTCATCACGACAGTGATATACAACCACCTCTTCTCCAACGGAAACGGTCCCTCTTGAACCTATCATTATTGAAACAGTTTGTACCACTGCAATGAACTCTTCTGCATCCCTCCCGTAGTGTGCTCGGGCCATAAAATGAGCATTCCGATTAATATGCAGTCTTCTGGCCCCGGGTGTCGACGTCTTTAATGCGGGAGGAGGAGCCATCGGTCTCGCACACCTTCCTGCACTAACATCAAAGAAAATAGCCGCTTCCGGTGACTTCGTTCGAAATGGAATAAAAGTTATCGTCACATACTGTGTTATTAAGGATGGGGGTTGGGGGGAAACTTTAATGTGCTTTTAATAGGGGAGAAACAAATTTGAGTTGGTTTGTAAGTCCAGCGCTTGTTTGCATTGCGGCTGCCTGATTGAATGTAACTAAAATTTATTGCGTAGTTGCTTGGTGGGTTTCTGGCCCAGACTAAATTTTGCAGTGAAGACTTTTACAGCAGTACAGGTCGAATTCTGTTGCATTGGATGAGTTAGATAACAGAGGTGGCTAGCTAACCTTGCCTTTGGAAACCCCATTTCAGAAATGAATATTTGAAAGAACCGTTTGAATGCTCTTTTAAATATTTCTATCTGAAGGAAGATGAAAGATAATGCAAGATAGAAAATCTGCGAAATTAAAAATTAAAAATTTCCCCGGATAACATTTCCTTTTTTTTTCTCAAAATAACTCCTTTTTGTAACATTATAATCTATTGCACGATAGAAATTATAAAATTTCCCCCCAAATGGCACTATTTTGTTATCCCCCAAATAAACAGGTTTTTAGATCACGCGATTATTGCCTTAGCAACGGCCATAGCAATCGTTCATGTAGGGCAGGGGTATTCAACCTTTTAAACCTTGGGGAATCCTTTGAGCTTACCGTTTTCTTGAAAGAACCTCTAGATCAAAGAGAAGAGAAATAAGAAATATAAACAATATTCTGCTCAAATTTACAAAAAATTATTATAGAAATATCTTAATAAGATAATGAATGGTAAGATAGGTAAAATATATTCTATGAGTAACATATAAAAGCAACAATATTTTAAATCATGACATATTAGTAAAAAGAAATTTTTGTAATGACTTGGCTGTGATTGTTTTTTATTGCAAAGTATTTTAACGTCTGGAATAATTGTTGAAATCTACAACCGAATGTCCTCTTAAACATCCAATCTGTTTCTGTATTTTGTTTTTTTAGCAGAGAAAGATATTTCGACAAAGATATTTTTTACAAAGAGAAAGATATTTTTCATATTTAGGTTGTAACATGTGACATTTCATAGCTCTATTGGCAATTTCCGGATATTCTTTTCATTGCCAATCCAAAAAATGCATAATATCAACTTGACTAAAATTTAGTTTCAATTAAGTTTCGGTCAATGTAACAATTTGTTCTCTTTCTTTTATTGGAGTTTTGAGGTGTCGCAGTCTTGAGAAGGATTTTGGATCCAATATAATTTTTGACCAGGGAAATATTCCAGAAAGGTTTTTTTGCAGATCCGATAAATATTGGACCAAACTAATTTTTACATTTTTATCGGGATTAGCGTTACCGTTTACTAACATATTATGCAAATTAGAACAGTATTCGATATTATCTTTCAAAATGTAATCTGTCCAAAATTTCAATTTTAAAAGGATGGCTTCAATTTCACTTTATACTTGAAAATAATGGGTGACTCTTCACCTGAACCAAAGAACGGAGACTAATATGTGAACTAATGCGTCTCGATTAATGCATTTGAAGTTTTTAACTCTTATGGAATTTAAGATTTTATTTTATCCATAAAATATTTATTTGTATTTATTTTTACAAGAAAACTGCCTTTCAGAATTCAATCTTTTATATAAATTAAAATTTTGTTAAAATTTGAAGTCTTGAATTAAGCAAATAGCGATCTCTTGCAGAGCATCTGCCAAAGTTTCAGGTAATCCTAGGGTTCCGCGGAGCCCATGTTGAAGACCTCTGATGAAGGGCATACAGTGATACTTTCATTTCCTCTCAAAATGGCAATATTTCGTTAACTTTTCTCTGAAAGAGCTTTTTCGATTACGTGCTTACGGATAAGCTTTGTGAGAGTCAATAAAAATAAACTTAAAAAGGAGACTGAGTTTTTCTCCCCAAAACTTACCCATTTTTTTTTCGTCTCCAGACTAAAATCCAGATTATATGTAAGCATTAGTTTGGTTTTTATATATATATATAAATTATTTGATACTCGTAGAATCACTACAATATTTTTCTTTTTTAAAGTTTTTTATTAACATTATTAATTTTCTAATTTATATACATGTAGCAAGATATAAAATAAATTAATTACTTATGTACAATGAGTAGTTTTAACTTGCCGTACTTCTTTGAAATATTTTACTGGCATAAGAGCTGCATCATTCATTATATAATAGAGGTGGTCCAAACGCGGTTTGCTATGGCCACCCATGTTATATAAAATGAAAATATATCTGCAGGTAACTGTGGATGCTATAAAAACATTTAGATAGTTCGAAAAAATAATCTGAAGTAGAACTTGCTTTGTGAAGAAAATTTTTCAGTGTTCAAGTTACCTTCGTTTTTAAAAACCTCCGATTCCTGGTGACGTTTGATACACAATTATGTCTCGCTTCACGAACATATTAGCTTTTACGAACAAGATTTTGAGATAAATCTTGCTTCTGTTCAAGAACTGCACTTCGGTTCGTGAACAGTCCTCATGGAAAATTCAGTTGTGCATGTTTTTAGCACAGTTTAAGGGTTGCACATATTTTACTTTGATTAGCCCTCCATATATTTCCACAAATGTAAGAGCAACTGATCGTGTTAGGAAGCCTAATCGAGTTCATGAAAGCAAATGAGATAATAGCTAAATTTCACAATGGTATTCGTGTTTCTAATCTCTGCATGCAGTTTGGTTTGGTGAAATCTACCATTTATACCATTCTTAAAAACACGGTGGGAAATAAAGGTAATTCATGTGGCTAAAGGAATCAATGTGTTAACGAAGGGCCTCAAATGATAGAAAAGGTAGAAATAAATTAGATCAAGTTTTTTCCAAATTTTAAGGAATTATGTGTCCAGACACATTTTCATGAAATGTTTTTAAGTCATTCATAATTCTATAACAATCGCTTATTTCTGTAATTCATTTTAACTAAATCCATAAAAAAAAAAGATAAAAAATAACTTGCTTTTATGGCTTGCACGGATTCATTTTACACTACTGGCCATTAAAATTGCAACACCATGAAGGAAAACAAATACAAAAGTGATGTTTATTAAATGTAAACAGTATGGCTGGAAGACAAAATGATTAAATTTGCAAGCAATTTTGTGATTTACAAGGGTGAGAAATTAGTTGAAACAGTTGCCACCCCTGGTTTGCTAAAACGGCTCTTTCCGGGTTAAGCATGGAGTCGAATTGATCTTGGATAACGGATACGGGCTATCATTTCATGTTGCTTCAAGTCTATGCCACTCTTCATCAACCGTTTTAGCAGGAGAGAAGTTGCTGTCCAGTATCTAAGCAACCCATGACCAAATGCTTTCAAAGGGTGACAGATCTGGAGACAGTGGAAGTAAGAGCAACTATTGAATACCCTATATATAGATAAGATAGGGCACAACCATTAGACGTAAAATATCAGAAATGAACCGATCTGTGTTCAAATTACCGTCAATCCGAACTAGAGATGTGCGTGTCGTGTACCCAATGTCTGCCCAAACTATCACACCAGGCAGGGTCCCTATGCCGGTATCGAATGTAAGCAGACGACGAGCGACCTTCTCGGAGCCTCCAGACACATATAAGACCATCAGAATACTGCACGCAGAGCCGGGAATCGCCTGAAAAGACGACATTGTGCCATTCCTGTATCCAGCTTCGTTATTCGGTGCACCAGAGTCACCGTCTCTCTATGCTGCATTGTCAAGGGAAGTCGAAGTAATGATCGCTATGCTGACAGTCCACGTCAACAACAATTGTTACCCATTACCTGCTCGTACGTCGCCTCGGCGTACGAGCAGATACTGGGCATGCTGCAAACATACCCATTTCCTGACTAATAGTCTGTGATGTGGTTGTAAGGTTTTGCACGGCCGACTTCACAATATGTCTGTCCTTACAGGCGTTGGAGATGAGAAAGCGTGGAGATCTTATATGCCATTCAGTATGACCCTCAACAAACCCATTGATTCCAAATTCGAATGACAGTGGTTGAATTTCAACCAGTGCCAGAGGTAATATCACGGAATCATAGTCCACACTCTCGATAGGTAACGATCCTGCCTCTATTGAATTCCGACACTTGCTGGTAAGCATTTCTTCTTATTATTCGAGGCATAGTATGATATTCTGAGCAAACTCCATCCTCACAAAGCGCTTTTAGAATGAGAAATCTGCTACAGAACTTTTTTTTATGCAGTGCTTCAGCTGTTCTTTCTCCTTCCTACGTCGTCTAAATGAGCTGAAATACTAATCAATTATATATCCTAACCTCTTCTTCCTTTCATGTGATTTTGACGTTTGTCAGATCATTCCTTCCTGGTTTTGCACTTTTAATGGCCTGCAATGCATTTTCGTTCATTTAAATGAGAAAAATTACTCAGGACACGAATTTTTCGGTTTACGAACTGAGTTTAGGAATGAGTTAAATTCGTAAGCAGAGGTATATACACATATATATACTTTCCTATCTTTTAATACAGGTTTTTAACACTACTTTTACAGAATGTAACCTTTATAACATCCCACACAGGGAACTGGGTGTCTATGAAATAATTAAAAGGCAAGACCCAGCTCCTTTTTCGGTTAATACAATACAACATTAAAATATTTTAAATGCAATTAAGTCTATTACGAGGGGAAAAAATCCTTGTGTTCCGAATTCTCTGTCCCTTGCCGGTGGTTCAAAATGATGTAGTCCGTCGTCAATAGCCCTCTTGTTGCTTCTGAATGAGTCATTAAAAAACAACCAATCAACCAACCTACAGTAAACGAATGAATTAAAAACAAGACAGATACCAAATCCATGACGGCCAATAAAGAACCCTTTCTATTACATTTTTATGGAAACATTTCCAACGTTAATCATAATTTATTTTTGACCCACGATAACTAAACATTCGTCTAATAGACTACCGATCCCTGCCAGTTATGCGAATTCGAGATGTTCCCATTGCGTGCCAAGCGGCTCACATTACCTTCATAACTAGGAATATCACCGGTAAAAAACGAGTTTTTAGAACATGGGTTTTCTTTCAAACTTTACACTTTGCATAACATAAATTCTAAAAAAGTTCTTTACAAAGTTTTGAAAAGAACAGATTTAGCCACCCTTGGTGCGCTTTCTTAAAATTATTATTAAGTTACTCATTTAAATATAAGGATTAAAGTGAACTATGAAATATCGAGAAATGGACAATAGTAAACTACTCCGATATTTAAATTAAAGCAAACGGTAAGTTATTAAATTTAATACATTTAATCTAAATGTAATTAAAATTAAAGCAAACGATAAATTATTAAACGGATTTAGCGACCATTTGGCGACTTGGCGAGAAACTTGGCGTAAAATTTAATTCTTTAAAAGTAGTTTTAATTTTTATTATTTATAGTTAAATTATTGTATTGTCATCCCAAACAATCGTGTATAGAAAGTTTCAACTCAATTGAGTGTTTTAAAATGTGAGAAAAAAGCTTTTAAAGTTTTGACCAAACAAAGTTACAATGTGAGTTAAAGAAAACCCATTAAAAATGAGTTACCCGAAAGTTGATGAACACAGCTGCACACTTGTTACTTTTTCAAGGTCATCGGGTAACTGTAGGATGTTTAGTGATGCTGTATAGAAATTTGCGACGTTTTATACAAATAAATATTGCAGCTATTGTGAGTACTTAAAAGTCCTGAGAAGACATGTCTGAAACTTTCGGGAAAGAAACACTGAATTTCGTACTTTCTGTCTATCTAAGAAATGCAAACTGCAAAAAGGCTATTTGTGGAGAGTATTTTTTTAACTTCTACTGAAAATGCAAACGCTCATTTTTACCATTAATTTAAATCGAGATACTCTATAATACTTCTCTTATGTAACGCTAATTTGTTTCAAACGGAAATGAAGGAAATACGAAAATATCTATGAGTCGAATGATTATTTACAAAGTAACACCAATTTCAGTATAGTTATCTAGGGTTACAAAAATCAGATAATTTTTATCGTTATTAAACTGCACAAACCATATGAACATCATCAGCTAACGCGGAAAAGAAATAACACACTTCTCGGATAAAGTCTTGTTGGGGGAAAAAAGATGGGATTTCAAACCTCGACTCAGATAAGAGGACAGCTTAGATTTCCACTAGAAACCCACTGGTGAGAAAGAAAAAAAAAAAGAAACAGAAATACGGAGAAAGAGACCGTAAAAAGAAAGGGAGTGAGAAAAAAAATAAAAAAAAAAAAAAAAAAAAATGAGGAGATCGTATCGCATGAACTTATATTTTTTTAAATGTATCTTTTCACCCGCTTTTGCAGGCGGTGTGTCTTTTTACATAAAAACCACCTGCTAGACGCTTCGAGAATTCACCCCCCCCCTGCCTTTATTTTTTTTGTTTTTTATTTATTCTACTTGCAGTGGCTTGCATTTTCGATGTCTATCAAGTGGGAGAGTCAAAGTTATCGTGAACGCGTTACACTAACAGTTAAATCTCTATACCACATCGAACTCTTGAGATTCCTAGAAAAAAAATCCGTTTTGTAGAAATTTCGAGGAACAAAATACGTAATGAAAATTTTCCATTACTTTCTTACTAAAAACAATTGTGTGAAAAGATGGATAAAGAAGACTCAAAAAGTTGGCTAAAAAGGACTCATAACATAACAATGAAATAAATTATTGTAACGCCTCTTTATTACTTCCTTCCCTTGCCAACACTAAGCATATTTGGAAAATAGAAAAATTGCACTGTCAAATGAATAGAAAGTCCAACAATGTTGATAATCAATTTGATTTCAGTCTAATTATGAATATATTTTGAGATCCTTTCCTATTCTACTCTCTGAGTGGAAAACTTGTCTAAACACGTCTGATCCAACGTTTACTATTTTAATTAATTATTTTTCTGATCGAACCAATCTTGACTTTTTGTTACTCCGAAAGCTCCTTACTCAATGCATGTTTGATGCCAATCTCCTCTTGATAACTTCAGCTGATTATCTTCATTACCAACCTCTAACTCTCAATTAACTCCCGCATTAAATTATTTCTTCGTTGCTTATAAATGCAATTCATCAAACTCATTCACTACACTTTCATTATTCTAATCTAATTAGCATAAATCACGTTTCATCTACTAGGAGAGATTTTCCTTTTAAACAATTCAAATAAAAAAAAAAATCTCCGAGAGTTAGATGTAGGGGGAAACGCGATAGAGCCAACGCTATAATTTATTTTTATTGATATACAAATACGTATTTTGTTAAAAAAAATTTATAACATTTTATTGAAAATTGAACGCTTGTATTCAGAAAAGGAAACGAAATATTTGTTAGTAAGGGTCTATTGTTTTAGGTGGGGTGTTTTGACGAACCAGATCATTTTTCATTTTTTTTTTTATCGTTTGCTTCAATTTCAATTACACATAACTGATATAATATTCAATTTTAATAATTTATCGTTTGCATTAATTTTAATATCGGAAAAGTTTACTATAGTCCCTTTCTCGATATTTCATCGTTTACTTTAATTTTCATATTTAATTGAGTAATTTAAAAATAATTATAGAAAAAAGCGCAACTTGGGTGGTTAAATCTGTTCTTAGCTAAATTTCGCATTGAGCTTTATACAGTTTTTTTTTTATTATTTATTTTTGGACAAAGCTGTTCTTAATGTCTTTTTAAAAATAACTTTCGACTGAAGCCGTTTTAAAATAATATTTACTTTTATACAGAAAAGTTAAAATCTCTTCAGGAACATAGGAATAAATCTCAAACAATATGCCAGTTTGGACTGCTTTATCGGCGGGAGCTGTGTTATTCACACCGCATCGAGGTCGGAGATCGGTTGACCTTGAGCGACAGGCATGATTTCGACACATGATCTTTCAAGTTGGAGAAAACTTGTCCGATCACTTTTTGTGATGCTCTTATCAACTAGGCCGAAAGGGATTCTCTTCCGGGCTAGTTACTATGGCGATTTGACATCTCGCAACTTGCTGAAGAGGAACGTTCACGGCATATAGCGAGTATTATCGTGATGATATGAAAGGAGAGAATGCGACGGGTTCTGGAACATTCTGAACGCGGTTTAAGAAAAGATTGGCATATTAGAAAAGGAAGGCATACTAATTTGGAATTAAGAGAAATGAGGCATATTAATTATCTTATCTATTATTTAACTGTTAATGTTGATTTGTTTCATTTCAGGAAGCCGTAGAGTAAATTAACACGCTGTATGGAGACAATAGAATTCTACAATGACGGCTTTTGAAAAGTCAAGAAACGCTGGAGAAAACGCCTAAATCTGGCTGGTGATTATGGTAGACAGAGAGATGTCTTAAGTATGAGAGAGAAAATATGAATTTCTATCGCGATTACATTTTTTTGTAATAATGAAAATCTTACAAAACCCACGATAGTAAATAAAACCTTACGATTATGCGAATTACTTTAATGTATGGTTTCGTGAAATTTAAATCAGCATTCATATCTGTAATAGCTATAATTTACAACATTATATACTTAAGAATCCATTGATATGTTGTATAAATTTTATCCAGATGTATTTCCGTTGTTTCTTGATATAATAATTAATACTTTACGATAATCTCTCGTATTTACAAATATAAACTGCTGTTTGTAGAAAATGCAACACCATGAAGGAATCATCAGAATCAAATGAAATTCGCAGCAAATGTCAATTATAGGATATTATGCAAATTAATAAAGTTTCAGAGCCATCGCGCGTGCGCGGCGCGCGCAGCGCCCTCTGAATTGATGCTGAAAGCGTATAAATAAAGTGCTGTAGCGGGACGTTGAAAAAAGTCTATGATTATTTGTTAGTGGCAAACGTTTAGTGAGACCTGAGTATGCCTCCACGACGGAAGAATAAGAAATTCAAGCAACTTACGGAGTTTGAACGAGGGAGGATAATCGGCCTTCGAGAAGGAGGATTTTCCTATCGCTCAATAGCAGCTCGTATGCAGCGGAACAGTTCCACAGTGATGCGAGTTTGGAAGCAGTGGACCGACGAGCACCGAACAACTCGAAAAACAGGCACTGGACGACAGAAGGTGACGTCAGAGCGCGATGATCGACACCTGCTCCGCATGGCGGTGAATGATCGCACAGCTTCCTCCAGGCAGCTGGCAGCACGTTGGTCTACTGCTACAGGTGTACAATTGTCGGCTTCGTCAATTCGTCGTCGTCTGCAGCGCCGTGGATTGCGTGCAAGGGTGCCTTTATACAGGATTCCCCTCACGGCGAATCATCGACGGCTGCGTCGGCAGTGGGCTCTTGAGCACAGAGACAGGCGAGCTGATTGGCACCAAGTTGTCTTTTCAGATGAATCACGCTTCAATTTGTGGACCCATGATGGCCGTGTTCGTGTTAGACGTTATGCCGGTCAACGCTGCCTTCCTGAGTGTATTATTGAACGACATAGTGGTCGAACACCCGGAGTTATGGTCTGGGGTGCGATTTCGTATCATGGACGATCCAATTTGATACGAATTGAGGGTAATCTCAATAGCAACAGGTACGTCCGTGAAGTGCTACAGCCCGAAGTCGTTCCTTTCCTTCAAGGCATCCCTGGAGCTATCTTTCAGCAGGATAATGCACGCCCACATGTTGCGCGGACTGTTCGAGACTTCTGTTCAGCACAACGCATGCAACTTCTTCCTTGGCCTGCTTATTCACCGGATATGTCGCCTATTGAGCACGTGTGGGATATGGTTGGTCGGCGTCTCGCTCGTGATCCGCGTCCTGCAGTTTCCAAAGACGAACTTTGGTTGCGCATACAAGCGATATGGAATTCTCTTCCTCAAGCAGATATTCAACATCTGTTTGACTCCATGCCACGTCGTATAGCAGCACTTATTGCAGCGCATGGTGGCTGCACCAAATACTGATTTCGGACGCTTAATTTGTTTCTTTTGTTTTGAAAATTTCATCATTTATTTGTATCAGTACAAGTCGTTTCTGCATTAAATTTCATTTGATTCTGATGATTCTTTCATGGTGTTGCATTTTCTACAAACAGCAGTATATATATATATATGTATATTAATTGTGTTAAATATTTTAATTTTTTTGGTTTCTTTTCTCCCTCCTCCATATAACTATTTCTTGAATGTATGAGTAAATACATACACATTTATACAGTGGATTTATATAATATTTATGGAATACTTTTGTTCAAAAAATTAAGGTTTATCAAACTTTATAAATATTTTTCTCTAAAATATTTTTATTTAAATCTAAAAAGCAGCGAAAATTTTTTTCGTCTTTATAAACAGATTATATTATAAATTCTACATCTGCATATGTATTCAATATACATTTAAAACATTTGTTATACCGTTTAAAATATTTCACACTTCCTATCTGAGTATGCAAATTAATAAAAGGAAATATGAATTCTCTCAAAAGAAAAAAAAAGAGAATCAATGTGATTTTTGTTATACCACATTTTAAATCTATATAAATCTTGTTTTAAAGTCAGTTACATTTTTAATCTAAAATGATCTTGTTCTTGCTGAACTCAAAAAATTGTTACTTTTTTTCTTCTTAGATCTTATAATTCTTTTAATTGCTTCTCATATCATCACTATTTCACAATTAAAAAGGAAATGTTATCAAAATTCAAATTTTGCTAATTTGTTAAAATACATTTATTAATCTACTGTTTTAAAAAAAAATGTAATGGTTTTATTTAAACATTTTTTTATTATTACACAGTTACAAAGTTTTTTTAAGACACATTTTCTTTAATTTTGGAGTAAATGTATCTTTTTTTTTGTGTGTGTTATCATTAATAAATAATTTGAGAAGTATTTGAAATTCTACATTCTCTTTGAAGTTCGCCAGTTTCCCCGATTTCCAACTTACGGAATCTTCAGAACTTCTTGTGCCATCTATTGGCAAAATGCTCAACTAAAATGCATTTAAATTAAACACCTCCAACTGTAAATAATCTGTAATTAAATTTATGTTGTGTTCTAGATCTAAAGAATTTTTTTGGGGCGGTTCAGTACGGGACATCAATTAAATATTAATTTCACAACTTAACTGTCACAAAATTAACTTTGAGTTTTGATTTGAAAATGTGAAAATGATGCTCTTTATATTTGGTTTTGTAAAATTATCGTACGTGCGTTAATAATTTTTTTAAGATTTGTTTCTTTTTCGAGTAACTCAAGATAACATTACTTTATTGATTTTACTCTTGCGAGAAATAAATTTTTTTATTACGATACTCTATTTTTCTATGTAATGAATTCCTGTGGTGAATTACAGTATATTTCATTCAGATATTTCGCTTTCAAAGCACTATTTTAAGCACCTGAATCTGAATTAGAGAAATAATAATCCCTCATTTTATTTTGATTTATTTTAAAAAAGATATCAGTGAAAATATTGTTGTTTACTGTTTACATTTTTAGGTAAAGTCACATTACACAAGGAAGGGGGATATGCATAATAACATTCACAATTATCATCGCAATATTGTTGGTAATAATTGGTTACAATATTGGTGTATCATAAATTGCTCAAAGAGAATTAAATTATGACGCCCATTGATTAATCACTTGACTTAATTCACACAATTAACTAACTTCCTTTTTTATGTCATTCTTTATATAGAATAAGTAGAGAGCGGTCTAAATATTTTATTTCATTACTCATTCTAATGTACAATCGTTAATTTCAGAGATTAGCTCAAAAGCCCGTTAGTGGAGTATTTTATGCAAACGATTATTCTGCAAACTATTTGTTTAATATTATTCTAATTATTTTTTCACTTATTTAGATTTATAATAAATACCTCATGTTAGATTTTAAATTAATATTATCATTGTTTAATTTTAATTTTAATACAATAAAATGCATTTTTTTATTATAATGTCCTTGATTTCAGAACAGAACAGATTTTGCACATAATATTCTTTTCGTTTCCAAACACCGAATACTAATTGGAGCGATAATTAATAGCTATTTATTAGTATAAGGCTTCTTCAGCCAAACCACTCTGAAAACGGATGTTTTTGAGGGTTTCCTAAGCTATTGTTGATTTCAGAGCATAAAATAGAGAAAATCCAATGTTTAAAAAATTTGTGCTTTACAATCCGATTTTTCCTATTTGTATTTAATAACACATATTTTTATAATAATTTATATATATATATATATATATATATATATATATATATATATAACGAGGTGTGGCTATTAAATAACGAAACTGACGCTGCTGCAGAAGTACGCATGCGCCAAACGCCAGCGCCGGCAGCTGTTTAGCGTGAAGCCTTCTTTTTTGAGTGCCGCACCTCTCGCTTCTGTAAACAAATCCATATAGCCGTAACCTTCGTTCGCATTAAAGTTATTATTATTATTTATTTGTTTTGTTTCGCCGGAAAAATGATAGTATAACATTAAAGCTACGAATTGTTGCGAAATTTCACATGAAACTTGGAAAAACCGCTACTGAAACTTAAAATGTATTGAAAGAAGTGTATGGTAATGAATGTTTATCGTGTATACGTGTTTTGGAGTTGTTTAAGCGTTTTCAAGATGGCCGAGATTTTGAAGATGATTCCCGCCCGGGTTACCCTTCCACGACAAAAACGGATGACAATATAAAAAAAAATAATCGGTAATCTGGTTCGATCTAACCGACACCTAAGCATTCGGGTGTTTACTGAGACTGGAGGATTTGACAAAGAATCCGAACGGCAAATTTTACATAACAAATTTAACATGCAAAAAGTGTATGCCAAAATGGTGCCTAAAATTCTCACGTTTGAACTCAAGAAGCTCGTAACAATGTTTGTGCCGTTATTTTGAATACCATTGAAACTGATCCAAATTTATTGGAAAGGTTAATAGCGTATGACGATTCGTAGTTTTTTACTTATGATCCTGAAACGAAGCGGATATTCATGCACTGGAAGAGCCCATCTTCACTGAGAGCAAATCTCGAATGAGCAAATCAAAATTCAAAGCAATGATGCTGGTTTTTTTTATATTAATGGGATTGTGTACCTTCTCTGGTTTTCTGAAGGTTAAACTATTAATCAATATTACTTCCTTCAAGTTCTTTCTGAACTATGTGATAGAATAAGGACAAAACGACCGCAATAGTGGAAGGACAAGTCATGGGTTCTCCACCAAGACAATACACCGGCTGATTCAGCATTATTTGTCTGGAGGTTTCTAGCCAAGTACAGTATCCCAGTGTTAAACCATCCGCTTATTCGATAGATCTTGCGTCATGCAACTTTTATCTGTTTCTTAAGGTGAAATCTGCATTTAAAGGAACGAGATTTAAGTTCGTTGTAGCTGTGAAAGAGAAAGCGGCACACATCCTGTAGGATCTGACCGAAGACTTCCAGAACAATGGAAGATTCGCATAGAGAGTTGTAGGGATAGAGGAGGGGTATATTAGTAAATATATTAGATGATAATTAGTAAATATACAAGAAATCAAAATAAAATGTTTCACAGCGTCAGTCTCGTTATGCAATAGCCACATCTCGTATATATATATATATATATATATATATATATATATATTGAAAGATAAATTTGGTCAATTAAATCAACTCGATGATTTTTACCTGTATCTGGGAGTGTTTATCAATGTGAAAGGACATGCTCAAAAATAAAATAAATAAAATATCAATGCAGATTATTATTAACAATCAAATTCATTATCCTGTATGATGAAACATTATATCAGGAAAAAAAAAAAAAACGATTTCATTCATAACCTTCTTGCAAAATTTAACCATTTCTATAATACGTTTATTAATAAATAGTAATATTTTTTCGCATGTGGATATGTAAAAATATCCTTTTCTTATTAAAGAAAATGAGCTTGTATTTCTTGTTGATCTATAAGTAGAATTGCCCATGTAAATATCTAATTTGCTACCTGGCCACAAGGCCTAAAATGTTTTACGTTCTAACCCTTCCCAAAAGTGCTTGCTGACCCCCTGGCTTAAGTGACCATGAACTCCTGATTTAAAATAACCATCTGGGAAAAAGGTACTGAAAACCAAAATTGCGGTTATAATTTGTACAGTTGATTTTTTTAAAGCTTTAGTTTATGTCATTATGCAAGTATTTTCATTTTTTCTCTCGATTTATATTACTACTTGGAATAGTATTCAGGAATGATTTATTAAAAAAACGAAGCAAAATGATATAATGAACTATAGATATCTAAATAATAGAAATTTTTCTTCAATAGCACTTGTTTATATATCTTGTAAATTTATCTCTTAAAATCAGTTCTCAGACGATATATTATTAGACCGTTACAAATACTCAAAATAACTGGGAAAAAAAAAAAAAAAAAACCCTAGACTGTAATCGTTAAAAAAATTGCATTTATTTTTACATTTTTCGTATTCTAGAAATATAAATCGGATAAAACACATATATAATGAGGTGTGAAGTTCTTAAAATGGTTTCTAATGGTTCGTAAAATTGTTTTCTTAAATGAAAAAAAAATCTAATGGTTTGTTATCAAAATCTATTCTCTAAAACAAAATAAAAAATTTCAACGAACTATTATTGATGATTAATAGTGATTCTTCCATTTTCCTGTTAAGTTATTTTACAGATGGGAACAAGACATGGAAATAATTTCAATGATTTAGAGATAGTTCGAAATGCATGCGACGTTGATCGTTCAATTTGAAAAAATTCTTACCAAACAGTTTCGAACATTTATATAATTCGTTTTTTTGCAGATAAGAAAAACAAGAATGGTGAATATAAATCATTTGTACTAAAAAGAAGAAAGGGAGGGGGGAAAGCATTATTTTATTCCTCAATAAGTAACCCAAGAAAACAAAACAAAATTAACAGAAACATAACACACTACAGTGTCGTTAACGGAAATAAATACTCTAAAAATTTTTATTCGAACGTTAACAAAATAAGGATTAAATTCTTTTCTTTTTTTTTGTTCCACTTTTTGTTTGGGATTCCTTGAATTATTCCTTTTATTCTCACAACGAAAAAGATTCTACGAATAATTTTAAAATGATTTACAGATGTTTGTAACATTTCTTCTGAAAGCTGTTTTTTACAATCATAAAATTTAAGTTAATGAAGTATAGAAAATATTGTTCAATAATTACTTTTATCATTCTATGCGTTATTTTACTCATTTTGTTAATATCAGTAAGGTGACTAAATTTTTTACAATAAAAAGGAGGACGAAAAAATTTAAGAAAAAAGTACAACGTAAATAAATCAAACTTTTTATTAATAGAAACAAAAATACACTAATTATGCTTACGTTCCTTTTAATTATTTAATTAAACGAGTATTTTTCGATTGAATGAATATTTTTTGTCAATATATCATTTTCTAACAATATATTGGAAATTTCGGAGCAAGAAATATCCTTCATATTGAATTTTACAATATGTGCTGCAGCTAGAGTACCAACATTCAATCTTGATTTCTCACTTGTCCAAAAATCATTACCAATGGAAAAAAAAACTTTCAACTGCTGCATTAGTTCTAGGGTAACACAACGTTAATTTAACAAGAATAACTTAATTTTCATATGGAATGTGCTTATTTTTGAAACAGTTAAATATTTCCATCCATCATTTATCAATTTCAACATGCTGATTTACCCATTGTTCTAATTTATCAGAATTTGAATATTCATTCAGTCTTCTAATTTCTTCAAACAGACAATTGTTATCGATTTTAATATCAGGCATTTATTTTGATAAAACTCAACTCAATTTTTAATATCTGCCCAATTCATTTGGGATGAAGTCAAAAAACGCCATTGAAAACTATTCTTTTCTGTGATATATGTTTCATACCATACTTCGACATATTGGAAACTTGTTCGGTAAAAATTCTGCGCTTCTTTGGTGCATTTTTCTATAAATCATAATTTATATTTAAGGATAAAATCGTTCAAAATAAAACTAACTTCTGTAGATGAAATATGTTCACCTTCAATCTTTTGAATCGTTTTGTGGAAAATAGATGCTTGATTATAAATTAAATACATTAATATCTCCGATAAATCATAACTGAAAAAAAAAATTCAAGAATGTTTGGACTTTTGTCTAAACTTAAAAAACACGAACGAAGAGGCTCAAATAATTGTAATACTTGCTGTATAGCAGGTGTTAAAGTGAGCCATCTAATTTTTTAATATTCTAAAAGGTTTTGTATTCAACATTTGCGTAACAGATTGGAGTGGCATCTCTGAATACAGAGATTAACAGATTGGTTTTAAAATATCGAAAAGGAGGACACTTTTTGAGGAAGGACAGAACCTACAAAAGGAGTACTGTCCTGCCTAAAGGAGGACGATTGGTCACCTTAATATTAGCAACAGTGAATTTCTTCACTCAATGAGAAAATATTAATGTGACCAATTTTTTTTTTCTCGTGGCCATTACGGGATATCTATGAGCACTAATTTCTAGGTAATAATATGTGTACTCAAGAAAATAGTTTACAGTTTTTATTTATTATTGATAAATATAAGTAAAAAAATTTATCTTTCGTTTAAAGATGGACTAAGAGGTATAAAAATAAATTTTTTGAAATGTAAAATCTTATATATAAATTTGAATATTTGTCTGTTCGTTGAGCAAATCCACTCCATTGATCGCATCATTCTAAAATTTCTTAGAGAGGCTGCATCGATGCTTCGATAGAGCCGTCAGCATATTCCCGCCAAAAAATTTTAAATTAATTTTCATTAACTTTTTCTCAAACCCCCTTTTCACCAATTTTTACCATCGACAGATAAAAGCTGCATCGGTTTCGTTAAAAACTTTCCTTTTTGAATAAATTTTTTGAAATCAATTATTTTAATTTTTTTGAATAACTTTCTGTCATATTCTTAAGAATGTTTTTAAAAAATCGAATCGAATCGATATCGAACAAAATTTTCAAAATTTACGATTTTTGCAGCAGCGGTTGTGTAAATTAAATAGCCAACTTTTGGCGAATTTTGGAATAGCGCTTAAAAACGTCAATCTTGAAATTTTTAAAAATCTTTTCATGAAGAAATCTATTGACCCAAATGAAATGGTAATCATGCGATAAACCGAATGAACATATAGTCCCTTTTTAAAAGAAGAACAGAGGGAAATTAAATTAACGAGATTTTAAACAAATTTTTAACTGCCACTGAGCGAATTTTTATTTTCTCCCTCCCTCTTTCTTAAAATTTACGCTCCGCTAAGTTTAGTTCTAGCGCATATTGCTTCACAGTCCATGTGAATTTTATTTGTACCTCATTGAAAAAAATCAGGCAAAAAGACTTTTCTAAAATTTTGACTGTTATTGATATAAGCATTAATCATGTATTTTCAAAAAGTATTACCACTCATTAAAAACATTTTATGATTGGTAACTAGGTTGTTAAATTTTTAAATTCCCTCCTGTGAAAAAAAATTAATGTAGCATTTTTCTTACTGAATTTTAATTTATATTAAATTTAATGTAACATTTCATCATTAATTACATCTTCATTATGAAAATAATAATTGTTATCTTATAAATTCCAATTTTGTAAAAAAAAGTTCAATTTTTTATTAAGAAAGCTTTGAAAATTTTCTTTAATTAATGAGCCATCAATTGTTTATAACTTTATATCTTTCACTATTCTATATTTACAAAATCATTCACTAATTGGAGTTTAATTTACGGTTCACTTAAATTTACTCAAAATATTATTTAAAAATTGGTTTTCATTAAAAAAAAAAATTTATCCTTTCCTCAGAATATAATTGTTCGTTTTTTTCCAATTATCCCGTGCAAAGAACGTGTACACCAGATAACAATATAGAATTCATGAAATCGGTAAGCCTGTAACTAAAATACCTAAGTAATTACCGATACATTAAGTACCATAGCTACTTATTTATAAATACTGGTGTGCAAAAATTAAGAACGAGATCAGGTTTTTTTTTTTTTTTTTTTTTTTCTATATAACTTTGGGAAAAAGTTTTCTAAATCAATGCAAATACTACAATAATATCCCCAAGACGTAATGTAAGCAAAACTTAGGGAAAAAAAAAAGGATGAAAAGGAACTTTATTGGAAAATCAGCATGGAGCACAATGCGACTAAAGGCTCAAACATCCATGTGATGGGTGTCCAGCCAGAAATATCCAGCCTTAAATAGGAAATATGATCTCCTATGACTACTATACAATTTTCACATCGTCTGGCCTTGCTGAGTATAAGGGTGTTAATGAGTTGTTGAGGCATTGCAGCCCATTCGTCTTGACCATTTATCGGAGTTCCGGAATTGTTACTGGCGGTAAGTTTCGTGCTGTCAAGCATCTCCCCAGAAAGTTCCATACATTCTCGAGAGGATTTAGATTCGGAGACTTGTTGGTCAATCCATGCGTTCAATATCCTCATTACACAACAGCTCTTCGATGGCTAGTGTACGATGAGCTGGCGCATTATTGTCCATGAAAAGAAACCGAGGACCCATAGCGCCTCTAAAAAGACGCACATACGAAGGGAGAATCTCGTTACAATAGTAGGTCCGGGTGACTGAACCTCCTTCGAAGATGTGAAGGTCGGCATAGTAACCAAGCGTGATACCTCGCTAAACGGGAACCCCACGGCTTCCAAACCGGTCTCTTTCGATGATGTTGGAAGGGTTATTGCGGGTTTCCTGCTTTCTCCAGATGTGTATACTTCCAGAATCGCTACTTAGACTAAATCTATTTTAATCCGCAAAGAGTATTCGACCCCATTGATAATCTATCCAACTCTGGTGTTCCCGGCATCGCAGAAGAAGCCATCTCTAATGAGTAAGTGTTAAAAGTACTCACCGTACAGGTTGTCGAGCAAACAGACCACCATTGTGCAGCCTCTTGGCCATGGTAATAAGTGATATCGGTCGTCCAATCGCCTTTGCCGTGTGTCAAGCAATTTCTCCCGCTGTCTGTCGCCTGTTCCTTCTGGCCTGTAGGGAAACATAGCAGTCGTCCGCTGCATGATTACTCGTGGACGACCACTGTTGAACAGCCGGACGGCTATTCCGTAGTTTGAAATTCTCTCTTAAGTCGTGAAACGATGCTGTTAGCAATCCCGAACAGTCACACTTCGATTTTCCTCTATCTTTCCAATAATTCGACCTCCGGTAAAATCACCCAGATGTTGTCTAATAGGTTGATTGTTTGACATTTCACCCTGAGGCAGCAACTCGACGTCATTTAAACTGATATACGTCTTGCAGTTGTTTTCCCAGAAATACTGAGTTTACATCGCAGGCGTGCTTTATCCCGCTCCAACACTATCGCATTTCGCCTAGCTGCATATGCACACATGTGCTACCGTTCCTTAACCTAGTTAATCTCCTGATTGGTGGTTCAGTCCACTCTGGCTCTTTGTTCCGCTGATATGCTAATTGTTCGACTTTGTCCTTAATTTTTGCACGCCAGTGTTTGAGATTAAAAGAAGTATTAATGGCTCAAGCTTTTACAAATTATCTCTTATTTGAAATTTGAAAAATTATTTTTATACCTTCTAGTTCATCTTTAAGTAAGAACGTGATTTAAAAATGGTTTTTTACTTATACTTATTTTATTCATTGTAGTTGAAAATTTAAGACTAAAAAGCCATTACATGAGCTATACTCGTGTGCAAAATTTAAACTCAATGGAACGTTGTTAAGTTCCAGGCCCCTCTAAGTTCATCACTGCTTGCGCATACCATAACATTGTATTGCCATAGGAGTTATACATGTATGCAAAATTGGACCCGGATTAGATATTAAGAAGTGGGTTAAAGTTCGAGTATAAGTTTTGAAATGGGTAGCCATGTACATGAACATAGCAAGAAAAAAAGCTTGATAAAGGAACTGGAACGGAACGCGTGAAAATAAATAATTTATGTGGTCTGATACTTTTTTGAAAATCAAATTTGCTTAATTTGGAATTGGTTTCAAAAAAAGAATAAACTTTTTTGAAAGGTTTTCTTAAAATTTGTTTTTGGAAATAATATTTCTTTGAGAACTGTGACTGAATTTCATCTCTGGTTCACAACTTATTGCTACTCGAAATAATATTATAATATAATATAATAACTATATGAAAGTTTGTATGATTCAAATTAGTGATGTGAAAGTGTTTGAACAAATTCATTCAACGACCTACGATTGAAACTTTCCTAGAACTACATTCTGTCACTTTTCGAGGTGTAAAGTAACTACAAATAAGATAGTGAACCCTCATAAAATATTTCTATATTATAGCTACAATGAATAAATTCCTTTTCAAATAATATGTCTTTGGTGGGAGCGATGTTTTTCTACCCGTGGCGGGTAGCGTCAGTTGACTTTTAGGGCAGATGGCATTTCGGACCTCCGATCTATTGGTAACAACCCTTACCAATATTCTTAGTAGAAATAAGAAAAACTGAAAGCGCCACTGATATCTATTCCATTAAGCAAGTAATGCATATTCAAATACAAATAAACGATTTTAAAAAAACGACCAGGAGCAACTCAATGCTATAATTGCAACTATTTCCATCACTCCTCGGTCAATTGCGAGATGAAAACTAGATGCCTAAAATGTGGCGAAAGCCACAGCACCCCGAACTGCGCTATTAAAGAAAGACAAGATAATCCTAAATGTATCAACTGTCAAAATTTTAGCCATGTCGCCTCGTGGGAAGACTGTCCCTCTTTTCCTAAATTAAGGAAGGGAAAAGCCACCACGAAAACCAATAACCGAAATAAAATCATCACTACCTCAGTAATCAGACCCAATACCCCTTATGCTCAAGCACTTCAACCCAAAACTAACCAACAGAGGGCGGCACTCGACGGGAAACCAGCCGAAGCAACGTCCGAACCAAGAGGGGAAAACATTCCTAAAAACAATAATTGTCAACAGCAACAACCTGAAACAGCAGATGATTTTACAATATTTGATGCAATCAAAGAACTTAAAAATTTCTTTCAACTATTCCCAGGATTAATGGGAGCATGTAAACAAATGAGAGATACTCCTGACAAAACCGACAAACTCAATATCTTCTTTCAAGCAATATGTTCCCAAGTTTAAATGTTCAACCCTCTTGGTCTAAATATTATTTCATGGAGCGCAGACAGTGTAAGATCCCGTATTGTCGATCTTCATAGACAAGTACACCCCCGATCTTATTCTATTACAAGAAACACACTTGAGATCAGAAAACACATTTAAAATTGCAAACTACACAATCTATAGAAATGACAGAGCACTCCCTGATCGATCAAATCATACGAGAGGCGGCACTGCAATTCTCATTAAAAATTCTCTCCGACACTATAGAATTACGAGTGTCTGAAGCAACGATCGTTGCTATCACACCTCCGAGGGAAAAAACAATTTTTATATCCTCAGTCTACATTCCACCCCAATCTAATTTGACTTCTCATATCGCGAATGATCTCCAAGAATTATTAAATGTAGGAACTCCAAACATTATGAGTGGAGACTTCAATGCAAAACATACTCAATGGAAATGTAATACCAATCACCCAAGAGGCATTAAACTACTGAAATTTACAGAATCGAACAACATGAAAATCATAGCCCCGCCCACCCCTACTCACTTCAGCCAATCGGCTCAGACCACAATAGACATCGCTTTAACGAAAGATTGCCATTGGCCAGTTACCTGCACCTCTCTTTCCGAACTCTCATCAGACCACAGTCCAATATATATATTCGTAGACCTAAAAATTAAGATACACGATAAAAATAATAAAGTTTACACAAATTGGTGTGACTTTAGTAATTATCTACGAAACACTAATTTTACCCTCCCCAACATTCATAACGGAGGGAATCTAGAAATGCATGTCGCCAATTTAACAGATAACATACTCAAAGCCTACAATACCTCATCCTCATCTAAACCATATTCTTCACAACAAACACATCACATTAATAAAGAAATTAGAGAATTGATCAAATACAGAAACAGGGCCAGAAAAACCTGGCAATTCCCCAAAAACCTAGAACACAAAAAACGCTTAAATAAAGGCAACAAATTACTTAAAATAAAAATAAAAGAAGAATCCAGGAAAAACTGGGAAACAACACTCGCATCACTAAACACCGAACGTGGCTCCATCTGGGGAGCCGCAAAGGAACATAGAAAGAAAAGCACTATCATTTCAGCCATTACAGGCCCTACAAGTATCGCACTTGAAGATTCAGAAAAAACAGAAATACTGGCAGATTCTTTACAAAATCAGTTCCAACTTAATAAAACCAACACACCTACACATGACAGGACAATAAAACATGTCGTTCACAATTTCCTAACAAATGATAACAATTTTGAAAATGACTCCTCCCTACACTGTCACCCTTCTGAAATCATAAAATATATTAACAAAATTAAAATTAACAAATCACCCAGCCATGATGGTATAACCAATAAAATGTTAAAAAACCTTCCTATCCCAACTCTCTCTATCCTCCAAATTAACAACATCATCAATCACATGCTAAGACTCGGTTACTTTCCAAAGCTATGGAAAACAGCCTCAATCGTACCAATCCTAAAACCAGGTAAGGATCCAACAAATGCAGAAAGTTATCGACCCATATCTTTACTTCCTATACTCAGAAAGATAGTAGGAAACGTAATTTTAAATAGACTCTCCAACTACTTGCAAGAAAATAACATAATCATCCCAGAACAGCACGGCTTTATGCCATAGCTCTCCACTACCCACCAACTGACAAGAGTCACCAGCTACATTAGATCAGGATTTAGAAATAAAGAAAAAGGGGCTGTCTTCCTAGACATACAAAAAGCATTTGACCGAGTCTGGCATGAAGGATTAATTTACAAACTAATGAAAATTAACACCCCACCATACTTAATTACTCTCATAAATTCCTACCTAGAAAATAGAAACTTTGTAGTAAAAATTAACAACACTTATTCAAACCCTAGAACTATTAATACAGGAATTCCTCAGGTCTCGCATCTCGGGCCAGCCTTGTTTCAAATTTTCGTGAACGACATACCAAAACACGACAACACAATTCTCTGCATGTACGCAGATGATACAGCGATACTTGTAAAACACAGAAACAACAAAGTAATCGCCCATCATATCAATAGACACATTTCAATACTAGAAGAATGGTTCTCCAAATGGAAAATTGCACTGAATGTTACAAAAACGGAGGCCGTCTTCTTTACTAAATCAACAAGATCACCCATATTACAAATTTATATTCATAACACACCAATTCCCTGGTCTCAAAAGGCCAAATACTTTGGCATTATCCTTGATAAAACACTCACTTTCAGACAAAACATAACACAACTTCAAGGTAAATTCCGACTTGCCGCGAATAAATTAATTCCACTAATTTGTCGGAGTTCTACTTTGCCTATTTAATACAAGTTGCTTGTTTATACACTGTATCTGCGACCCATCATTACCTACGCTTGTCCAATTTGGAATCAGGCTGCTCAAATTCACCATAATAAATTAGAAATCTTACAAAACAATATTTTAAGGATGATCGCACAAGTAGATGGTTTGTGCGAAATGATGATATCAGAGATTCCCTAAAATTCTACAAACTCCAAAATTATAATAATTTAATCACTGGAAAATTTAATAACACCCTTATCAACCACCCAAACCCTTCAATTCAGCAAATCAATCACTATTTTTGAAATTATAGAGCCCAAACAAGCTTAGATTAATTCTTATATATACTTCCTAAACTCACCAAACCCTCAACCAATAGGAAAGCTTCCTTTCCCCCTTAGAGGAAAGAGGGAAGTTTCTCCTAACCAAGATAGAAAATTTCTCAGTACTCGAGTAGCTGCTCCCTGATTGGACAAGCGCTATCATAGCCCCACCCACCTCCACCTCACTGCTCACCCACTAAAGTTCATAGAATCTTTAACTCAGTAAATTTTTACAACTTAATGTAATTAATTGATAATTTTTATATAATTTATTCATCTCAATAGTACTTATTTAATTTTGTGCAGCATCCATTTTACCAAGGTATTGTAATAGCATGTAATCAGGTTCAACTCAGATGAGAGATATAGACCCATTCTGGGTTCGGTGCTCTAAACAAACCTTCAATACGAACGAACTAATGACTGATCGTTATTTGCTGCGTTCTTAGCGACTGGACCAAAACGGATTCTTCTTTAGGCTAATTATTAAGGTGTTTTAATTCCTACCGTCTTGTGTTGAGTAGAACCTCCTCATATCCATTTAACTTATACATCAGTCTCTATTAATCACAGAATAATCTTTAGTGACATCAGGACCCAAAATTACAATTCCATATGAACACTGACTACCTTAAGGTTCATAATTGAACCAAGGACTTCCTTGGAATTTATGAAGGGAAGGTTTAAAGTATTCTACTTTACTTTCAATTATAAGTTTCTTATACCTTTACAACAAGCCATTTACTTGGCAATTTATCTTTACAAAAATCTGCTTATTATAAACGATTACATCAAAAGATGAATTTCAATTTTCATGTTATTACGTTTCTTATTTGATTTAAACCAGTAATTCCCCACGGTGTCAGTATCACTCATCGATTGAAGATCCAAGGAGGCATTTTTTTTTTAATCCAAGGCTAATTTAGGGGGCTTCGCTTGCCAACTGCCTGCTCATGCCGATGCAAGCAAAAACCTGATGAAAAGCGTGATGATTACTGTTTCGCACCTGCAATGACGCTTCCCCACAATGTTATTCTTATAGATCAGTGGTCCTCATGGAACTCCAGGGATCCCCGACATAATTCAAGGGGTCCGTAGAAAATGAAACTTGATTTGGAGAGTCCCTGAACAACATCAGAAGGTCCGCTCAAGGTTTAATATAAAATAATGAAATTGAGATCAATTTTTAATACTTGGAAATTTAAATAAGTAAAATAGTAGCGATTTTTACTTCCTGAGTAAATTATAAATATAGGTGGGTGCTCAAATTACAGTATGTTACTTAAGTACTGAGCGTTATGTAATTCCTTTTGTGAATGAACATTGACAAAACTTATTTCCACTGATTTGTCACTTTTAGTAACAATGGTGTGTATAACTTGTTTTAATGTTATTACTAAAACTTAGTTATTGTTCAATTCACTTCAATAAATTTAAGCTTTCAATTTCCACTAACACGTTAACAACAAAATAATAACGAAATAACTATACAAAATTTGAGATAATCCCTCAAAAAGGAAAAGAAAAAACATTCCACTGACACATGCATATGATTTAATAGTTCTAGATGGCGCCAGCTACTTAAGTTAATAGCAAGTATGGTACAGTCCGAGACAGACGGCCGAAAACAGGTTTATACAGGAACGCTGCTACATGAACTAACCTGTCTACAATATAAACATAAACTATAAAAGAGCGGCACATCGTTCCATCTAATCAACAATTTAGTTCTATGTTATGTTGATACGAAGTGTTTAAACAAATTTTCACTGTCCTAGACAAAAAAGAAGTTTTGTAATGTTAGTTGGAAGTTTTGGTATAGTTGTAATTTTTGTATTGTTACGCAGATAATGTACTTTTGTTACGTAAGTATATTTGAATAAAATTGATCTCTTTTGAAAAAACTATGTATCACATTTTTCATATAGTTACTAACTCTAAGGGATTAGTTATAGCATTAACTATTGTAATAACAATATAGTAAGCCCTTAATGTTAGTTTTGGTATATAGTTGCATTTTTTGTACTATTCCGTAGAAAGTCTACTTTTGTTATGTAATTGCATCTGAATAAAATTGATCTCTTTTGAAAAAGTTATGTATCACATTTTTCAATATAGTAATCCCTTAACTATATTGAAAAAGTAAAAAGTAATCCCTATATGTAATGAAAAAGTAAAAAGTTAAAAAAAAGTATTCCCTTAATGTTAAAGATTTACTTTTTTTTTAAATTAAAAGCCTAGGAAGAGATTGTAAGTTTTTTTTTTTTTTTTTAATACAGATGTTTTTTGAAAAAAGTTAATTATTGAGAATTATGTTTTATTCAAAAATTACAAGAAATTTTATTCTTACGTCAAATAATTAATTCAAAAGGGTTTTACTGCAGCATTTCATTGAAAAAGTTAATAATAATTAACAGTGGTTTGCTGCAAATAAAACATTTGATATACAAATTTTCTTACATCTTTTTTTGCCTTTTTTAACACATAACGATATGAGTGAGCCGAAGAAAAAATGTCGATAATACAGGATTGAATATTTGAAGTGTGGCTTTATTTCATCACCAGGAAATTAGTACTTCACCTATGTGTCTTCTATGTAATAAAACTATATCAAATGATTCAATGAAACCTTCTAAGTTTAAGGAACATTTAATAAAAATCTATAGTGACAAAAAAAGACAAGGATTTAACGTTTTTTCAAATAGTTAAAGAAAAATATTTGAAAACACCGTCACTGCTACAACTCATTGGGACAAAATCTAAACGAGATGACGATGGACTGCGTGCTTCTTATATTTCTTTATTGATTGCGAAGTCTGGAAAGTCGTACATTATTGGTAAAGAACTTGTTTTACCAGCTGTAAGTGAGGTAATACACACCGTGTTGCACAAACTACTTTCGATATTATAAAAAGAATTCCACTGAGTAATAATACAATATAAAGAAGGATTGACGAAATGACTCAGTGCGTTGAAAATTCTTTATGCGAGTTCTTAAAAACATCTGAATTATCTATACAATTTGACATATGAAACGTCTAAATTTTCTATACTGAATGAAAAAAAGATTTTCGATGTAAAAGCTATACCATTGACTAATACCGTTTCTGTTGCTACTGACAGTGCTCAGCAATGGTAGGAAGATACCGAGGCTTTCTGGCATACAAGTTGTACCGAATGTATTTTCCAGTACATTATGTCATTCATCGACATCATTTAGTCGCAAAATTTCTTAGTGAACGTTTCGATATAGATCAGGTCATTAGAGCAGTTAATAAAATCAAAAGGAATGCCTTCAATGAGAGATTATTTGCTCTGCTTTGTTCGGAAAATGATGAAGACTATAATAGTTTACTACTTCTCACAAAAGTACGTTGGTTATCTAAAAGTGCATGTTTGAATCGATTTTATGCGCTCTTTGATTTAGTGTTGGAATCCCTGGAAAGCAAAGACAACGATTTGTGAGACAATTTAATTAACTCAAAAAATGACATAGCCTTTATGACTGACTTATTTGCCAAATTTATCGAAACTAATTTGAAATTACAAGGTAAGCAATTAAATTTAATCAAAGCTAAAAGTGTAATATCTGAGTTTGTTGTAAAACTTTTTCTATACAAACAAAATTTGGGAGAAGAATGTTCTCAGTTTCCAAATCTTTCGAAATTGCAAAAATAGAGATTTGCTTGCTTACCGTCAACAACTAATGACTCTTCATGCAGACCTGAACCTAAGATTTGAAGACATTCTTCTCTTGAATATTCCCGAATGGGTGTTGAACCCTTTCGCGCGTGGACAAACTCAGATCCCAAATACAGATGAATCGATACTAATACAGGAGCAGCTTACTATATCCACAAATGAGGAACTTAAGCCAAAGTTGGAATAAGGATACCACTAATTCTGATTAGAAAAACAGATCCCAATTTTATATCCTAAATTACGGGTTATTGTACAGAAGTTGTTGACTGCTTTCTCGTCTTCCTATTTGGTAGAATGTGGATTTAGTGCTTTTATGAGTCTCATCATTATATATATATATATATATATATATATATATATATATGCCTTCAATGAGAGGAATATATATATATATAACGACTAGAAATTAATGCTGTGGGGATTTGCGGCTATTACTTACAAACATTCAACTAGACATAGATACACTCACAAGTTTATCTAAGTCATTACTTTTTTTAAAAATTTTATTTTATATATATATATAAACAAAAGTTATAATTTCAATAAATACTTCTTCAACAGAATATTTTTTTTTTAAATTCGTAATTTTCATACTATGCATTTATGTAGCTTTTTCACTGGGGGGGGGGGCATGGGCACGTTTTGACTGTAAAAAGGGGTCCAAAGGTCAAAAAAGTTTGGGAACCACTGTTATAGATGGAAAGAGACATTTACAGAGATTTTGTTGTATGTCGTGGTTGGGTAAAGCAATAACCTCCCAGTCTTGTAGATAAACTTGAAAACCTGGTGAAAAAATTTAGCAACTTTGGAGGCAAATTGGTTCTCGGAAATACTCCAGTTTTTTCGATATCTCTATTAGGAGAGAAAGTATGGATTTTGTGGAATTTTTCATGTGACGTCACACCTGGCCGAGACATACACGGAGATATAGAGTTTGAGTGATTCCAGATTCTACCAAGAATCTTTAGGAGTGCAGGGTATTATTTTGGAGATATGTTCGCAATGTGAACCAGTAGTATGGTGAGTTGAAAGCTATGGAAAGTGACATTATTCTTATTATTGGCAATTTGCTATTTGTTCATTTGTTCACCTGTACAAGTAATGTTTCTCATGTTGTGCTGCTAATCTGTATTAGCTTTAACACCTGAGTTTCTTCTTTCGTTGAATATTTATGAATACATTTACATTATTCTCCTTATTGGACTGTTTTCACTGTACACCCACATGATATTTTGTAACAATACTAAAAATCCACTGGCGCATATTTTAACAAATAGTTATTTGTGACTTTTAAGTAAGATCCGTCCGTATTAGAAGTATGTGTAGGTACATTATAGCCCTGTTTCCAACACCTTTTTTATTAGCACATGAATAAACCGTAGCACGCTCAGTGCACCACACGGAGAGCCGCAGTTTGTCTGTATATGTTCTGGCTCTATCAATAAAGCTTATATTAAAAGTTCGAACACATCACGAAAAATTAAGGCTCCCGTTAACAAGACTTCAAGAAATTTTCAAGAGTTGTACCGACGCTATGGAGTTTCATAAATTTCTTCTCAAAGCACGATTTTTGCTTTCGTAAGAATGAAGGAGGGGGGGGGGTGTTGGTTGAAAGATAGTTTCAGCGTGATTTTTTTTTTTTTTGATCCTTAGAAATATTTTTACATATTTATTAAAAATCTGAAAATTCACCTCTACATTATTGATTTCAAGAACGAGAATTTGCGTTTCATTTTTTTGAAAATGTGGCAATGAGTAATTTTTTTTCTAAGGAGATGTTGTGGGCTTTAAAAGATTAAGAACCTGTGATTTAAATACAAAAGACAGTTTAATTATTATTTATTATTTTTTTTTAATCAGCTCTGTTTTAGAAGAATTTTAAGTATTCTACCTCATTAAAAAGAGACGTACCGTACTCATGATTGCTAAAAAAAGAAAATGTTAAAATGAAAATTCATATAAGAAATTAATGGTACACACACAATATATATATATATATATACATATTAAAATATAATTCAATATTAAAAAAAAATTGTTGCATTTCTTTTCTTTTTTTGAGGAAAAATGGAGAAATAAAGATTATTATATCTGTTCTATTTTTTAAGGAAAAAAATTACAATAAAGTTTGCAAGAAAAATTTTTCATCACTTTCATACACAGAATATAATAAATTTAATTTTGATATAAATTAAAAGTAAATATTTCCAAAAGGAAAAAGAAAATGTTGAAAAAATATAATAAATAATTTCTTGTTCTTCTCTTTGTTTTAAATTTTTTCTGTTTCTTTTTTTTCAAACACATTATTCCATTCAAAAGAAATTTATGTTTGACAAAAAATTTAAGATACTGCTTTACGCAATTCTTAGAACTATAAGGGTATTCAGAACATAATTTTCTAGGAAGTTTATTCAACTTTTAAATTTATTTACTTAAAAATTTTAGCTAACTTAATTTAAATTATATGATACATTAAGACTTTAATTATGAATTTTTAAAATTCATTAAATAAAAGTATCGTTCTTTAATAACTTGATATGTTACTTCCTTTTTATATTGTACAGATGGCGCCACGAATCAAATGTGTCGTGCTTTTCTTTCAATTTCTGTTCATGATCTTCTCGTCATCAGTAGGGTCATAAATACTCGATGACGTATATAATTCTTCTCTTATTTAATATTTCATTATATTATTATACCTTTTTGAACCCATTTTTAAAGGAAAAGGGTTGGGCATTTGTTAAGCAATTGCAGTAAAAAAGTGTTTTCTCTTGAGAACATATTTTCAAAATGTGCTTGGATTGAATTTTATTTGGCACTAAAACTAGAACCTTCGAAATTTTGTCACAAATTAATCTTATTTCTGATCTACTGTTAAACAGCATTGTTGGCAACAAATACTATCCATATTTATAGTCCAAGCACGAATGGGCCATTATGTATTTAAATCAGAATAGATAATATTATTTCATATTACCATTCATTGAATGTTTTATTAAATGTTACTATTTTATTTAATAATATTATGAGACTATCTCGAAATAAAATCTACAAAAATAACTTTTATTGCAAAAGTATTTAATTTGGCTCTCAATTAGTTTCGCTTTCTATTTTGCACTTCGGATTGGCATCACCGATTGCAAAACAGACAGCACTACAAAACTTCGTTTTCAAGCGGGGGAGGAATTAATTTTGAGAACAGCTGATTTGTGTGTGATTTCTGTATTTCGTTCTGAATTGATTGGAGACTGTTGACTGTCACATTGCTTAAAAATGCAACATCATTTTAACAGGACAAATTTTAGTAATTTATGTAGATTGATTGTGTAATAAATTTATTAAAAAGTAGTATTTCACGTGA
>BMAW01021593.1:26433-48760 GCA_019974015.1 Nephila pilipes | reverse complement strand
TTTCTTTTCGTCAATTGGCCAATGAGAAAATTTACTATCATTTGTCTTCATTTTTTTATTACTGAAGGCTCTGCAATTTTATAATTTAATTTTCCTATCAGAGATGTTATTAAATTCATTCTAAATTCTTTTAAATTGAGTTTTTAACTTAGTTTGGCGCTACTTAAATATCAGAAACACAACAACATGGATGAGGCTAAATAATAATTTTTTGTCAATTTCCTAGTTCGTCTTGCAAAAGTGTAGGTGGATGCCCTGCGGTCTCCTAAATCAACATATCCCATGTGCTTGTGGTAATCTGCCACAATTTTTTGCTTGGAAGTGGTTAATTTTCTTTTTCTTTTCAGCAAAGGCACCATTAGATTTTTTTGGGGTTTCTATCAACAAAATTTTCTTCATCTAAATCTTTCATCAAATTCTCAATCTCTATTTCTGCGAGAAATTTCGGATTCATTCTAAAAATTCGAAGAAAAACAAGAAAATCCAATCGATCTTAGACAGCGAAAAATCATCCAATGGAGTATTTTTTCGAATTTGGTTGTTCTTGAAAGTCGCCAATGATAAGGAATTCGCGCACAACTGATAACGCTGGCGAAAAATATCCCCAACCAATTACGGACAATAGAAGCAAAGTCGTAAAAAGGGCAAGGGAAAGTTGTAAAAGGGTCTGCTGGAAAAAAAGGGGGAAAGAACTGTCTATAGATAGCTTGGTACAATTTTTTTTAGGTAAATCATACATTTATAATAATAGATAAATAATAGATAATAAGGAAAGGCTTGTATGTGTTGTAAAATTTTTCAGTAAAAAATATTCAATAAAGGATAGATTAAATTGAAATTATAATTAAACTTTTTATGTGTTTATCACGTGTTTGTTTTGAATTTAATATATCGTAATTAATATACTTTATCATTATATAAAAAAGTTGTTTTTAAAAACGTTGGTTTTTATCTCGAATTATTAGTTTTTTGTTTGAAAATATCCCTTTTCCCCCAAAAGCTCCAAATTTCCGCCTGCTGTCAACACCTCCTAAATACTAGAAGGCCTTCGCGCTGATTAGTGATGTTACAACTAGTTGGGTAACTCTCGTATATGCGCCTACGGTACTCTTTCCATGCGTTTTTTTAACATACTTTACTCCATTCTTTATAATTAAACTAAACATTCATATACAGCAAATAAAAAAATATCAATAAATTAATCAAAAAATTGTGTTTCATGTACATAGAGCATTTAAGTATAAATATAGTTTATTTTTTTAGAATAATAATCGCAAATATGTGATCATCAATGTATTATTTACTTCAAACGTATTGCAATGAACATAAACACTTGCTACATTGCAACAAATAAGAATCTTTTATATTTTTTTTGTTCTTAGGAAAACAAAAAGTAAAATAAAAAATTAATCTTCTCTATTTTACTGTTAATTTATACATAAAACTATGCTAATTTCTTTATTATTATTATTTTCTTAGTTTTATTCAGAATAGTTTCAAAAAGAGAAATAAAATAAAAAATAGTTTTCAAAACAAAGAATGCTACACAAATTTAAAAACAATAATATTATTGGCATCATACACAATCGCAAAATAAAAAGTTACGATTAAATTAATTTTAAAAGATACTTTTAAGTAAATCATACATATATAAGTATAGATACATACATAAAAATAAATATATATACATGGGTCCATACATAAAAATAAAGTAATTTATTCAGTTAATAAAGTATGTAGTTTTCTTTTATTTGTTTCAACTTTTTTAATATCATTTCCCCCGTACATTAGTTATGTAATGCATTAGAAATAGTTTTCAAAACAAAAAATACAACACAAATTTAAAAACAATAACTTTATTGGTATCAAACACAATCACAAAATAAAAAAAAAATGCCATTCAATAAATTTTAAAAAATATTTTTAGGTAAATCAAAGATATATAATTATAGATAAATACATGAAAATAAATATATATGTGCATCAAAAATTGGTCCATACAAAAAAATAAAGCAAGTTATTTAGCTAATAAAGTATATGATTCTCTTTTCTTTGTTTCAACTTTTTTAATATCATTTTTTTCCTTACAGTAGTAATTTAAATAATGCATTTGTAGAAGTGTGTATAATATGCTTTAAAACTAGCTCAGAAGCATGATCATTGTTCAAGGTTTATCATATAAAAAATTCATTTGAATTTATCAAGATAATCGATATATCTGAGGTAATTCGACGTTAATTATTTTGTGTAAGGAACATATTTTTATAATCTTTTGAAAGAAGTTTCTGAACTGTTACATAGTTGTAGAATACTGATGAGACAATATCTGGGATAGGACACAATAAACTTCCTCAGTCTATGATACGCATTAAATGATGGTTAGAATTTAGTTCAAATTTTATTGAGAATAATTGATTTGGAGCAAAGGTCGCATTTTTACTTTTTAAGTTTTGTTCTTGCACAAACACCAGCTAAATATATTAAAACACGCAGATAAGGTTCAGCATCGCAAATATCTTTTTCAGAAAGTGTTATATTAAAAAATCATGTAATATTAAAGAATCTAAATGACTTTCATAACACGAATATTCTAAATCGATGTTTTTTAACTTAAGCTGCCAAAAGTGTTCGAAATTAAAATTAGAGGTAAAAAATTTTGCATTCTTAGTTTAGCTTCCACTTCATAAAGCTGTCGAACTGATATTGAATATTGAGAACCTGAAATTATCTTATATTTCCCAAAACTACTTTCTGCATCTGCTTGGATTCCCATGAAGAAAATATTAAAATTTTAATTCATTTATATACAATATTTTGACATTTCAAGTAAAGCATATGTTGCATGAATAAAAGCAAGACGTGTTTCTTTAATTAGGATTCCAATAGTACAATTTTTTTTCCTTCCATGAAACTAAGCAAATAAAATTTTGTATAAGAATTCACATCCTTTGTTATCTGGTGATAAAGTAATCGTTTGTTGATAAGGATCATCAGATGTTGTCCATTTACAATTATCTTAACATTAACAATTTTCCACCATCTACAAATTAAAGAAATAAAATTTGATGTTGTTTCATAACTTATTAGCTTATGTTGCTCTCCTAATTGTTGAAGCCCTTGAATAACAAAGTTATTGAATATCTTAAGCACGAGTTTCACATTTTGTTTTTCAAGATTTGAAGGACACAAAGCTTTTAAAATTAAACCATAAGCAAACTTTACAAAATTGTTATTTTCGATATCATATCGTTACACACTTAAGTGTAGAGAAATTTGCTTCTAATAATGGAAACTTATTATGACCTTCAAAATCTGGAAAATAAAAACATTGCCCTGCATGTTTTTGTTTAATCCAATTGTTATGGATGTATTTGAATATGTGTTCTGAATCAATAACAAAAAATAAAGGATTAGAAGGAAGTTTGGAGAGAGGAATGACAACTCAAATGTCATCCTCGTCACTTGACCGAGGTTTAAAATTGCGAGGTCCATCGCTCACAGCCCTCGTGTTAATAAGCAAAAAATCAATCAAAGTATTTAATGAATTAAGGATTATTAATATCTTATTTACATCAGTAATATTTGCTTATTCTTTGGAAACAGGCATCAATAAAAAAAAAAGTATTTGTTTAAAATTCTAAACGAACTTTCTCTGGTACTGTGGTCTTACTCAGAAAGTGCTGTTCGTAGCATATGGAAAGAAATATTTTAATATTTTAATATAAAAAGAAACCTGAAAAGTTAAAAACAAAACAAAAGATAAAAGTTTCAAACCTGAAATAGATGCAAGCTTCCCTTTACTGTACGGAATTTGTTTTTTTAATAAATATATTATGATAATAATATATATTTTCCAAATTTAACTATTTAGGTAATAAAACGAAAATAAGTGAACTATAAAAATTTATACTGAACAATTTTTGTGGGGGGGGGGAGAGCTTATTTATAATTAAATACGACAGAAAAAGATCTACGGTTTTTCCTCAATTACTTATACTTCATTTCAGCTTGAATTTCTGCAGAAATGAGGAGTTACCCATAAGGTTTAAGTAAGTTTAATTTCGAAGGACAATTATGATTAATAGAATACATAGTTCAATCGCAATATGTCTATTTAGTAGAAATAAAATTTAAGTATACAGTTAGTTTTGTTTTGACATGATAAAATAATATTCAAATTTTGTTTTACAACATTTATACTGATTAAATGTATTTATGTAAGCTGTTAAATAATAATCATTTTATTGATTGCTTTTATAAATTAAATTTGAATATCTTCGAAAATATTACATGGCAACATTTCAGAGTGCTATCTCTGATAATTGTCTGACAGCTCTTCTCATTCTTTTTATTGTTTTACATTTTTATTCACTATAATTTTTCCTCCATTATTTATTTCTTGTTATTTTTTACTATTATTATTTTTCCTTATAAAATAAATAAAGTTTACATATTTAATCTTAAGCGCTTTTCATACTAAGAGAAAATAAACTTTAAATTCATACGCTCACATCCCCTTAAAAAAAGAGAGAGAGAGAGAGAAAGAAAGAGAGAGACATAACTCAAGTAATAGACAAAATAAATCTTTGGCTCTTTCAACTTTACAACTGTGAAACTCCATAATGTGCGCCCCCCCATTACCCCAATTGACCTTTGTACTTCGTATTGAATACTTCTAGGCAGACTCATTTATCGCTCGAGCTGGATATTCCAGCCAACAAAACATGCCAAATACCTCGGAATACTCAGCGCCATCTATGGGTGTTATTCAGAATTTTTTAATTCACCGAAATCGCTCTTAATAACTTGATATGTTACTTCCTTTTTATATTGTACAGATGGCGCCACGAATCAAATGTGTCGTGCTTTCTTTCAATTTCTGTTCATGATCTTCTCGTCATCAGTAGGGTCATAAATACTCGATGACGTATATAATTCTTCTCTTATTTAATATTTCATTATATTATTATACCTTTTTGAACCCATTTTTAAAGGAAAAGGGTTGGGCATTTGTTAAGCAATTGCAGTAAAAAAGTGTTTGCTCTTGAGAACATATTTTCAAAATGTGCCTGGATTGAATTTTATTTGGCACTAAAACTAGAACCTTCGAAATTTTGTCACAAATTAATCTGATTTCTGATCTACTGTTAAACAGCATTGTTGGCAACAAATACTATCCATATTTATAGTCCAAGCACGAATGGGCCATTATGTATTTAAATCAGAATAGATAATATTATTTCATATTACCATTTATTGAATGTTTTATTAAATGTTACTATTTTATTTAATAATATTATGAGACTATCTCGAAATAAAATCTACAAAAATAACTTTTATTGCAAAAGTATTTAATTTGGCTCTCAATTAGTTTCGCTTTCTATTTTGCACTTCGGATTGGCATCACCGATTGCAAAACAGACAGCACTACAAAACTTCGTTTTCAAGCGGGGGAGGAATTAATTTTGAGAACAGCTGATTTGTGTGTGATTTCTGTATTTCGTTCCGAATTGATTAGAGACTGTTGACTGTCACATTGCTTAAAAATGCAACATCATTTTAACAGGACAAATTTTAGTAATTTATATAGATTGATTGTGTAATAAATTTATTAAAAAGTAGTATTTCACGTGACCAATGGGTTCCAGAATAAGGTAAATATTTTTCCTTGTTATTGTTTTTTGGTGTCAAGTGCTTTAAGCCGATTACGGCCTCTCTTAAGAGGTCAAGTTACGGTGTCGAAATTGAGATGCCGATTTTTGCTAAGCGTGTCATTATCATCAAAAGGGCTTAAATAAATACGAAAATGTTCATGTGAAAAACATTAAATGCCATATGTTTATTTTTGTATTCCTACTTCATACTGAAATAGAAGTGTCTTGCTTATCAATGAATCAAACCTTGAGGAGAATACATTGCATTGCTTATTATCATATGCATTTCTTATTAATTTAATTGCATAATTTTTTTTCAAATAAAATTATTTTCGTCAGAACATATTGATATCGAAATATTTAAAGAGAAAAATCGTGCTTTTGATTTTATATTCGTTCATTATCAAAATAGATGTGATGTTTCCAATATATATGCTGTTTACTAGATTTTAGTATTAAAAGCGTTTTTAAAATATTACTTCACAATCATCATCCCAACTTTTATATGTTAATTTATATGCGTTTTATTTAAATTTTTTGTTCCATCTTGATATGAATAAAAGTATACTTTTTAAATTCAAATGGTTTTTCATTTTGGTAATACTGAAAATAATTTTACCACATGCTTATCCTTTGCATCTTATGTTTTCTAATAATTATTGAAATAATTTTTTTCTTTTTTTGCTTATCCTTTTATTATATTCTTAAACTTCTTATTTTTTAAATTGCACAAATAATGATTTTCTATTTTGCAAGACATGTTTTCTCAAATGAACTAAATGAATTGTGAGATTTATTGTGTAAAATTGTCGGTTACACATTAAGTTGAAATTTTTTTCCGACTTATTGTAAATTATAGAAAAATTGGTATGGAAACTAATAATATAGTATTACAATTCTCTTTAACTATACAGTTAAAATATAATATTAAAAATGTATAGAAAAAAGTCATTTTACGCTTGTATACACTTGTTGAAAAGATCGAACTTCTTAAGGTATATTAACACATTCTTTTGATTTCCATAGAAATGATTTTTGTGAGTACAATTTATAAGTTGTCTTTCAACAAATAGATTTATTGAAATAATTGTGATTGATTTTAAATGAATGCTTAAAATATATTTAACTAATAGGATATGAATTATTTTTCTGTTTGATTTGTTGTCAATTGTTTATTGGTTTTGTTAAATGTTATGCTTTTTTCTGTAAATTCTTTTTGGTTTAATTTTTATTTGATTACTTGGATACTTCCATATAATAAGTAATTACTTGCATTAATTATTTAACAAATTGTGAAATTGTTTGGTTGAGGTAATTTATTAAAACTATATATATATATATAACCAATTTTATTGAATCAAGCAGTGTACAAATATGTACAATACATACTTAGAATTAAATAAAATATTGTTTTATACAATCCAGATGTTTTGCAATAAAAAATTACTTGCATTGTGTTTTTAGTGCTTTACTAATCGCATTTATTTGATATATTAAGACGATTTCTCTCGTTATTCTTTCTGTTAGAAATTTTTATGATTCATTATCAGGAATTTAGAAAATTTAAAAGTATGTATTTTAAAAATATTTAGTTGTTGACTTAAAAACTGTAATATCATTTAAATTTATCAAAATTTTAAAATGACAGTTAAATTTTATTTTCTTAGTTCTACCAAATTATATAAATAAATATATATATATATATTATTCAGTCTTTAAATCTGTTTTGTATTGAATAATTTTTTTTTATAATTTATGTCCTTTTAATATATTATCCTTTTAATGTATTTTATAGGGCCCTCACTTTGATTCAAATTCCTAAATGTTACTTTAGAAAACATAATTTTGAATACAAAATCTTAATTTGTCATTAAGATAACTAAGGTACATAACTTTATTGTTTATTAATCCACAAAGGAGATATCTTACTCATTTAATAATATATGTTTAAAAATATTGTGTTATTTCTATTTTAATTAAATAACCATAAAATTATGTTACATCTATAAAAAATATGAAAATTTTCATAATTTATGATTTAGACTTTTTTTTATAATTTTATATTTCCATGTAGAGAGAATCCTACTCATGTTTTTGAATGCTTTTTTGAAGTGGTCATTCCTAGTGAAAATGAAAAAAGTGAGATACATTTTTCTGTATTCATACACTTATGTTTTCATTTGTAATATATTTTATATTGTTATGCTTTTGTATTATTAGAAACTTGGATACTCCAAAAATATCCTGAAGATTTTGATGATAAGGTAAGACTATTTATATTATTAAACTTTTTATAGAAATAAAATTTTTAATATTGTTTTTTTTTCGCCATACATATTGTATTTTTGTAATTCCTTTTGTTTTGTAGGAAGTACTGAAATCTGTTCCTGAATTCTCTTGTCCATGTGAATTCAACAAGTACACAAATTTATTTTATGTCTATTAAATTATTTGTCATTTTGTATTATGAATTTCTTTTAAATTTTTTTTATCCATATTAATTATTCAAGGTATTTAAGCTCTAAAAAATTTCTTTTGTTTGCAACTTTATTTGTTTGATTTTTCTGAGATGTTGCGAAATTTTTTTTCTTCTCCCAATGCACTTTTCTTTTTTGTTGCATTGTTGTAGAATGAGAGAATAAATTTAAATATTACTTTTCTCGTATTAAATGAATGCTAAAAATTTTTCATTTTACTGTTCCCCCCCCCTTTAGTTTTTATTTTGTATGGTGATTTTTTTTTAATTCTTTTCAGAGAAATGAAACAGGTGAAGTTTATTTAAAACCAATAAACTTAAAATTCAAAATTAAACTGAATAACTGTATAATACAGTAGTTGGTTCCGGCGTTAATTTTCGATGTTACTTTCTATTTTTTTATTAATTCGAGTTGCCAGTCTAAACTAGCAGTGATACTAGATTTCTCTAATGGATTATAACTATAATGTCATTGTCTATATATTAAGCAGAAAAATAGTCTTACAATGGAAATATATATTTTGTGTGTTATAGTTCCGCTATACAGCATTTTTCATTTGTTCTGACCAATCTGGACAGCAAATGGTCTTTTGGATATTGTAGGCATGCTCCTGATACCCCTACTCTAATTGTATTGCTCAGGTATGATATCACTTAATTTCTTTTTCTTTATGTTCCTAATTTGTTTCACATGTATATGGTAATATGAATGTGCAAATAAAACTTTTGTTTAATTTTTTTCTCTAAATTGTATCAAAGTTCTGATAAATCTTAAAAAATTGTCTTATAAAACTTAAAATAAATTAAAACAGAAGCTTGTATTTCACAGTGAGAACCATAACAAAAATGTGATAGATATTTGGTGTAAAACTCAGTAGGGAAAGTAAAATAGCTCAATTTTTAATGATTGTGGTTTGACTATGCTTAAAATATTTGAAAAACAGACTTTTACTTTTTATAAAATATCAAAGACATTTTAATTGTTCATTAATGATTAGCTTTAACATAGGTTAACAAGATTTATTTTAAGCTTAAGAAAAAGAAAGTTATGATTACCTGTACATAATGGAACTTTGACTCAAAAATTACTATTTTGTTTGACAATAAAAACATGAAGGGCCTTTTCTATAAAATTCGACAATCATGTTTAAACTATTATATGATAAGTATGTAATATGTTGATAGAACATAGAGACATATACTATTAAATGTTAAGCTATAGATATAAAGACTATATTGAATTCATTTCTTTGCAAAATTTGTCTAAAATTGAACATTCATTAACTGCAGTATCTGGCTAAACAAATTTTAAGCAAGCAAATTGAATTATCTTATCAAGCTTAAAATAAATCAAATGGGATATTTTATGAAATGAAGAGATTTATAAGAATTTAAACAATGTCAATTCATTTTTATAAAATATATATTAAATATACTGTTACATATTAAATGATTTTTCATTTAGAATGATTTTATATCCTATAATATATATTTTTTCCAGTCATTTGCCATGGCACGAAACATTTTACAAGATATTGAATCAAATAGCAGATCTTACAAATGCAAAAGAAGTGAGGCTTTAATCTTTGTTTATTATATCTGTTAAAAATTTTTTTTTAAACAGACTTATTAAAGACCTAAGTCTGTTTGAAAAATTTCAATGTTTAGCAATGCTTTCTTTGTAGTCGGGTGTGTTGACTATGTTCCTGGAATCTCTTTACAATTCTCCTGTACCTGATCCAGGATTAAACTTGCATGTTCAGTACAATGAAAAAGTAAGTACCGTGATTTAAATTTTGTATGCAAATTAAATTTGTTTCTTATTGAATAGCTTAATTTTTTTTTTTTTTTTTTTACTTTTAGGAGTTTATTGTGTATTGCCCAAATCACTTAAAACTTCCAAGTATACCTGAAAACGTAAGTTGTAAAATTAATATAGATGCTTTACTTTTTTCATTATTTTTATTTTTTTTAATTGAATAATTTTTTAAGATAAATATTTGAATAAAACTTCATCATTTCAACTTCATAAAGTTCATCATTGAACTGTAAAAATAATTTGTTATAAAATTTTCTGTAAATGATTAAATAATTTCAGCAGTAATAATTCAAATTTGATTAAAGTAAATTATCAGGTACCCCTTGGTGATTTTGATGAAAAAGTTGGCAAGCGATAAAATACTTTGCCAAAGTAGTGGTATGTAAGAAGTGATGACAAAGATTTACAGTAAATCAAAACCAGATTTCTGACCATGGGAATGGCAAATATGAACATTATTGAATGAGATTTTTAAGATTATAGATTATCACAATATTTAAAATTATTTATAATGATATATACATTATAATTATTTTAATTTATACAAAAATATATAATTTAAAGAATTTTTTACAGCACATAGTAGTGTTACTCAGTAAGGTTTATATTTAAATAATTCGATATAAAAACCAACGTTTTTAAAAATAACGTTTTTATATGGTAGCAAAGTATATTAAAGAAAATTATTGAAATATTAGTTAAAACTGTTAGTTATTTTTAACTTTAAAATTTACTTAAAAAGATACATTTGTGAGCATATTAAGAAATTCATAATACTCATAAAATCAAAACATGCATTTGAAAGTTTGTAAGTCATTTTATTAAAAAAAATGGGAACCAGAATTCAGAAAAGGTTTACCCTTGGCGACAAGAATTATTTGGCAGTATTTTGCCAAATGTTGCTACCCTGTTCAGTTTCACTGATTTAACGCTCAGCCAAAAAAAAAAAAAAAAAAAAAAAAAAATCGCCAAGTTTGGTGCCAATTTTTGAAATCGCGCCAAGTGTTTGGGCTAAACTGCATTATTAAAGAAAATATGAGTTAAAACTTGTCGCAAATGTCTAAATATTGCATTGTTAGGCGAGTACGAACGATTCTCAAAATTTCAAAGCTCTAGCTTGATGGGAAGTTGGTTAAATTAACGATCGAAAATTTGATGACACACACACACACCAAGTGAAATTCAGAAAAACGTTTTAAAATAGACTTACTTCTTTTAAAATAGTTTCTCAGAAGTTCCTTTTCAAAACAGTTCCCTCAATTCAACTTTTTTTTTCAAAATGAATCTTTATCCATTCACTTAAGTAAAAATGCTTATCTTTTTGCTTCAAACCATATATATATAATAAGATATTGCATTTTTATTCCGTCATTTTATACATTTTCATTTCATGCTGTTATATACAGCAGTAATTTTGTAAGTGGATTTTTAAAAAACATATTAATTTACAGAATTTATAAAATCTTTATTCTTAGAGTTGAAGAGTACATCCTTATCTTTTTTATGAAAGAGTTTTTTTTTATTTTTTATTTTTAGATTATTAAGGTAGGAATTTTTCTAGAAGTATACAACATAATATTCCACATTTTTTCATAATGAGGTTAATATTTTTTTTAAAAAAATTCAATATCATGATATTCTTGATTAATCATGATAAAAATGCTTACAATTAGAAGAGAAAAAAATTAGCATGTGTGTAAATTAATCTAAAGTAATTATTTATGAAAGTCATTTCAGAAGAATCATTACTATCTGTTAAAATTAATCAAGTCTATCTGTTTTGGTAAATGTGAAAAAAAAAATTATAGTAAAAAGGAGATATATAGATAAATTACTGTTAACTGGCTTCATGTAAAATAATGAAGATTGGTGATAGTATTTTTTCTCTTAGCATGCTGCAATGTAAAATTCTTTTAATAATGGATTTAAGCATCATAAAACAAGCCTTTCATTTTTAGAGAGCTCATTAATAATCAAGAGGGAAAGAACACAATAGCTTTCTTTTGCCACACCTAAATTCATTATAAAAGTACTTCTACTACATTTGATAGGAAGTTGCATTCTTCAACCTTCCTATGCTGTTGTTCATTTGAATTCTTCTCTCTCCATTCCCCTCTTTATATATGTTTAAATGTTTTGCAAAATCTAATTCTCAAGAGTATTTTCTTTCAACAAATAATAGAGATAAAAAAAAACACTAAAAATTTGTTGCAAGAGAGAAAATATTACTCTTAAGATACAGATATATGATGCATAAAAAATGTATGGATTATAAATTTTTTTTTAAATGGTTTAAAAAAATATTTTATAAGTTTTCTTTCAATTTTTTCTAAATGTTATTAGTAATGCTTAGAAAAATAAACATTTATCCATAGTTACAAATAAATATTTTGTAAAAATGTTCCAAAAAAATAGTTTTTAGTTCTACTAAATAAGTTTCATAATGATATTAAAAATGTATGTTACAGTATTTTATGGAAATATATTGATCTGATTATGCACTTATTATTCTATATACTTTATAGATTATCTTAATCTATATAATATTAAAGTGTAAATTGAAAAAATTTTTGATCTATACTTTTTTATTTCAACAGTTTACTTTTGATAATTATAAATATTGATTTTTTTTTATTTTGTTGACTTATATCAACTGTGTTAAATTGAGTTTGCAAAAAACATTAATTTTATAGTAAATAGTCATATAAGCTAGTTGGAATTGTGCATTTAAAACTTTATTCTTATACAAAATTATTTGTTGTGAAAAAAAGGTTAAAGCATATGAGGGCAATTTATTTTCACATGCTTGTCAAAAATGTATTGGAATTCATTGAATAACTAATATAAAAATTAATATGTTAATATATAGAAAAATACAAATAAGATTTTTTATTTAGTTTTCAAATCGTGTTAACAAATAAAGAATTGATGTTTTTTCTTAGCTGAAGGAATTGGTGCATTTAACATTTTAATTGACTTGAAATTGAACAAATCAATCAACAATAATCATGCACAGTTATCATGATATTTAATTTTTTTCTCATTAGCACTCTTTTCTTTCTTCCGATAATGAACAACAAAGATGATTCATATAAATGTTCATCAAATATTCATTTAAAAATAGTTTTATTCAGGTCATTTTTATTAATAATCAATTTAATACTATTTGATGAGAGTTGTATAAGTAACCTTGCTCAAATAGATGACATTCATCAAAAATACATTTGTAGCTGCTTCTAATGATATTATTTTTAGTTGCTTAATTAAATTGTTAGAGTTGTTGAAAACGATAGCAACAATACTATTACACATTTGCATTGCTTCTAAATTTATAATTTTTGTGGAAAATGGTAATTATATTGCGTTTTTCTTCTTGGTCAAGATTTTGGGTTCTAAGCTATTGTTTTTCCTCAAATTTGTAAAAAAAATTTGAATTAAGGGGATTTGTTTATGAAAATTTGTATTAAAAATGCTTTCCAACTCTTACTTTGAAAATTGCGCTAGAACTTTCTTACAACTTATTATGAAGAAGTTTGCTTACTTCAACACAAAAAGTCATTGTTTTTTTTTTATATAACCTTGATTTGAAAAATAAATTTCTGTTTTCCATGTTTCATTTTAAATTTTGCTTTTGCATTATTTCTTGGAAACAGGATGTTCCTGAAATCAATTTTGTGTGTGTGTGAAATTATCATTTATGTATTTATAATAGCTGTTCCCCAATTTCAAAGTATAAAATGAAAGATTTTCTTATCTGATTGTGTATAGGATCAACAGTTTCTTTTTTTTTTTTTTTTTTTTTTTTTTTTTTTTTTTTTTTTGACTTTTCAATCTCTTAATATTTATGCATTTTGGGACAAAATATCACTTTTTTTAAAAAAAATATAATAAAAGATAGCTTATAGAATTTAGACTGGACTATTTTTTAATTATTTTTTTTAAATTTCATTACTAGCAAAGTTATTACTTTAAAAAATCTTTTTTTTCCCTTTAGAGAAATTTAACCGAATACTTCAATGCAATTGATGCTCAAAATATGATGATTATTTTCGCCAGGTAAATTTTTCAAGTTTGTTCTATGAGATTTATTGTAAATTTTTCAGTGTATGAAGAAAATAGTATTAAAAGCATAGTTGCTATCTCTATGAAATTTACATAATTATATTTACATAAAAAGTGAAACTTAAAAAAATGTGTGTGGGACTATATCAGAATGCATTTATATCTTCACTGGTACAATAGCCCTGGATGGGTCCTGACCTTCTTCAAAATTTCATTCCATGCCATGATGTTCCATAAGACAGTTGGGTGTTACCTTATTTTTATTTCAACCAAATAAAAATAAAATTTTTATTCATTTAAAGGTAGTTGCTAATACTGTCATTTGAGTTCCTGCTGCATATTAGTTACTTGCAAAATCTTTATTTTCATTTTAATGCTAGATATATCGTCATTTTGACTATACCTATTTCTACAGACACCAGTCAAAATGACTGGTCTTAGAAAAAATAGCTAGTTGAATTTCCAATCTTTCTATATTTTAAAAAATGATAAATTACTTCAATTAGGTTAATTGTGATATATTAATTACAAATTCATTCATTAGTCAATTAAAACATAACATTCAAATTCCTTTATTTTATAATTTATTTGTCATGTAATTTCAGATTTAACATGTAATGACATATATATTTTTATTCTATACAGTAGATTACTATACAGTGTAGTTATATTATACAGTAGATTTTAAACTATACAGAAGACAAAAGATTTCTTTCATTTTTAAGGCTTGAATAAAAAATTATAAAATAAATTGAAACGAATAATAAGATGATATTTGAGCCTGTATATCGTTTCCGTACCAAAGTATACAGTTTTGAATATTTTAGTGTCCAAAGAAATGTTTTTCCCAATATTCAAGATAATGATTCAAGATGTCCCATAATCATAATCAGGAATTTACCGTTATCACGGATTCTGTAACTCGCCCACATAATATATTTTTTTTACCATACTACAATTACATAGTGTTTGTTATAATTTATCATAACTATGCAAAACTGATATCACCACATAGAAAAATGTACCAGTCATTTTTTTTTTTTGGTTTAGTTTAGTAATGATAATGAGAGACTTTTTGATTTTGAATAAACAAATAAAGCTAACCACCTAATATTATTTATTTAATTATCGCTAAAAATTTCATGGGATTATTTCAAACAAAAAAATTATATTAAGTAGAAATTTGAAAATAAAATTGTAAAACCAGTCATTTTGACTGCTGTGATAAATCTAGTGTTATTACCTATTTGTAAAATGATACATTTTTTCATTCAGGTTTTTTTTTTTTGTTTTGTTTTGTTAGATAATCTCAAAAAGGTTATTTTATTCATGTTTTTTTATAACTAATATCTGAATTCAAATTTCTCAAGTGTAGTTATTTGTTAAATTAGTTTTTAAAATTAAAATTAAGAGAGATTATTCTGAATGAAAATATAATGAATATAATCTCTAAAAATTCTCTACATTTTACAGGAGGAAAATATGTAGATTTTAAAGTGCTTTTATTGAATGAATTATGCATCACTTTAATTATAACTGTTCTATCTGATAACAAGATCAATGATTCTGATTGATCTAATTTAAGATCATTTATCCAGAAAATGATACAATGAACTTTTATTTTATCTAATCTGTTATATTTAGGTTATTTAGCTTCAGTATTTGAGATAATGTTTTAGGATGTCTAGATATTTAATATGCTAATTCATAAATCAAAGTTTAAAGTATTATCCTAACATTTTAAATTTAAAGTTAAAATTACTTGGCTAAAGAAATTAAAAATTCTGATGCACATTAATAAAAAGCAATTAAAGTTGAAGTATCCTTACATTGGTGGAATATTCAAAAAGATTTAATAAATATTTTTGGGTAAAAAAATTTGGAATTCTTATTGATAGATAAGTATTTATAATTTTTATTTGTGTAATTTGTATTTTCAACTGTTTTTTATATTGTTTCTTTTTTTTTCTATTCAAATTCCCATTGTTATGGAAATCCTTTTCTAAAACTGTCTTTTTAAACATGGTTAAAAAAAGTTATTTGAGTGCATATATAATGTGCTTACTCAAGGTTAAGTTTAATTTTCTATGAAGAATATTTAAATTTCTAAACAAATTGTTGACGAAATAAGTTGGAAATTGAGAACTGTGTGTTTTATTGCATAATTTTTAGGCTATATATATTAGTAATTTGTGAAGATTTTTTCTTGAGGGGGAGCTCTGGCCTGAGAGGCACTTTAAATCTGGTCTAAGTCTCAAGTCTTAATTGGGTTGGGGTAGAAGTTTAGACAGGGAGTGTTAACTTGGGTATTGTCCTTATCACTTCACTGAGAAATTCAAAATTATGAGTTTGGTTGCCAAAAGCCTACATGTTGCTTCAAAGCACAGTGTTAATAAACATTTAAATAAAATAAAATTGGGTTGGGTCCCGAGATATTAACTTGTTGATATTTGCATAACAATGGAAATAATTTAATTATTGTTATGGGGGCTGAATGAGGGTCTGAATATTTTATTTATATGTTTAGAAATTTAAATGCATATATTTACAGTATGCTACATGAGCGGCGGATACTTGTTACTTCCAAAAAATTGAGCCGGTTAAGTGCTTGTGTTCAGGCAGCAAATTCTCTTATATACCCTATGCATTGGTAAGTAATATTCAACTAATTACTGATATTCATCTGCTTTATTTTTATGCTTTTTATTGAATAATTGTTGCATGAAATTAACATAGTAGTTGCAATGTAATAGTCATGTGATAAGTAATTCTACAATTAACAATTTCATGATACATAAATTTATCCAATGAATTATTCATTTTAAGAGCTTTATAAAAGTATATTTATTTGTGGCATCTATATAATTCTAATTATATACTAGTCTGTCTTAAATTTATGGTATATTTAGGAATTCGGATTAAAATTTTTAGCTGTAATTAATCTTTTTGTTTTTTTCCTGTTTAGGCAGCATATTTTTATTCCTGTTCTTCCAAAACATTTGATTGATTATTTGAGGTAATACTTTGATTACTTTTGATATTTTTGTAAAATTGTTTTAAGGATTTTGACATTTGATTTATAGAAATACCTGTTTCAAATATTATATCATGAAATATCATTCTTTTAAAAAGGAAAACATTTTTATAACTTAGATAATCTATGACTTCTGTCTTCATTTTTTTTTTATTAATTAAAATTTGTCTTAAAAATACGATTGTTTTTAAAAGTCTCTTAAGAATTTTATTGGTTTGCTATGTATATCTTATGAAAGCAAAATATCCAGGATTTAATTTAAATTGATATTCCTTAAATTTCTTAGTGAACAAGTTCCATTCAATTGTTTGTGATAAGATGTATTAATTATTGTGTTATTTTTTTTGCATAAAAGAAATCTTTTTAAATAAAACATTTCATATTGAATTTTGTTTTTATTCCAAACTAATGTTGGTTTTTTTTTTTTTTTTTTACTGCTTTAGACATATTTACAATTAAATGTGGTTTATTGTTCTTTTATTTTATTGTAATTAACAAATATTTTCTGTTAAACGATAATTCATTTGGTATAGGGTATTCATATATAAATTTCAATTAACTAGCTTCTTATATATAAAAATTAAAAATCATCTTATTTATAAAAATTAAAAATTGTTTTAACATTGCTTTTTGATAATACAAGCGATTTCATCTTGATAAATAACTTTTTATTATATGTCAACAGTTTTTCTGGAAATTTTTTTTTTATGAAGAATGGATACCAGTTACAATGCAAAGTTTAAGTTACAGCTTCTAGACATATCGCACATTATTATGTATTTTAGTGCACATTTATAATTGTTTTAGCCCAATTGTTTAAAATATTGATTATTGAGAATATTATTATTTTAGTGCACCAATGCCTTTCTTGATAGGAGTGCCAGCAGTGACCATGGAGGTAAATTTAAAGTTTATCATTCATTTCAGAAATATTATTGTGTTAGATATTTTTGTACATTTCTTTTTACTTTATTTTAATTATATGGCATCAAAAAGTTTTTATTTAGCTTTGTGCAAATAGATATTATTTTGTAAGAATGAATGTGTATCTAAGAAGGAAAAGTAAGGTGTTTCTCATGGCAAGAAATAAATATATTTATTTTCTGAAGGAAATGTGCTATAATGATTAAAGCTTTTAATGAAATTAATCTAATCTTATTACTTTAAAAATATGAATTCAAAATATAATTTCACAAGAATAGGGAAACCAAATAAAAGTCATTATATACTTTTATAATTAAATAAATAGCTTACACACATCAGCTTTGGGATAATTGTAATAAAATCTAGTGCACTCACAGGACGAAATATAAGCTGAACCTCAATCTTGCACTCCAAGTATACAACTGAACTAATTAATTTTAAAACTATAAGAAGTAGAATAAAGTTTCATTGCTAGATGCAAAGTTTCATAATTAAATAACTAATAATAACTTTATTTGATCTGCTCACAATATTTATTCAAAAACATCAGTGACTCAAGTTGGATTTTCAAAAGACTGATGAATTTTTACAAAATATATGGAAATATCTATCTTATGTTGTAAGAGTGATTCAGTTTCAAAGAGGGAAAAGTAAGGAAATAACTGCGTATATTTAATTTCAAAAGGTACGCTATCTTTTTTTCCCCAGAAAATAATAAGATCACAATATATATGTTAACATTTTTGTTTTGTATTATCGTTTATTTTCACTGTAGCATTATTTTTAGTAAATCCTTAATTACTTACTTTTTTAAAAAATATATATGTAATTTATTAATGCATTAAAAATTGTGTTTCGTTTGTATAAAGCTTTATTTTAACAGTGAAAATAAAAAAAAAAAAATATGAGAAAATAATTTGTGTAAATATTATAGAATTTCTTATTTGATTTTGGTAAAATGGAATGGTTCGAATTCGGTTTGCCAATTTGGCATTTTTTTAAATCGCACCAATTGGGTAAATTCTGTAGAGTGCTAAATGAAAGAATAATAAAAAAAATTACCAATCTTTTTTGCCTGTGGATCCAATAAATGTTTTAAAAACTTCATAATCATAATTTTCATTATTTTAAATTCATTCATTTCCACATGTAATAAAAATAAGTGCAAAATCTGTTACTTCACTTTCTAGCAAATCAAACTATTTTCTCGTTATAAAAACTACATATTGCGATAAAATTAATCCGCCTATTGATTAAAGCACATAAAAATGTTCTCTAGTTTTCACTGAGAATTAATAGTATAATAGGATTTTAAAATATGAATTTGGATAATTACTATAACTTTTGATGTTTTGATTGTATTGTTGTCCAAGATCTCTTAAAATACCATATAGAGCTCTTAAAAAATATATTTAACAAAATTTATGATAAAAGTATAAAAAATTAGGTTTAATTATTTATTAAAAGGAACTTTTCAGAAAATTAAACTGAAAGTACTTTACATTTATAATAAAACATAATAACTTGACTTATAATGGCATACTGAAACTCCGGGGAGCTATATGAAAGAATACAAAAAAAAGTTTAACTAACCTTTTTTACCAGCGGACCCAAAAAATGTTTTAAAGACTTTAATCCATATCATTTACATGAATTTAAGTGTATATATTACCACAAATATTTCAGGTCCTCTTTATGTTCCTAGGTTTTGTCAAACATATTAAACAAACTTTTCTTAAATTAACTTTCTTCTAGCAGTGCCACTCATATGAGAAAACTTGTAAAAAGTAACAGAAAAAAAATGCACATCAAATTTAGTCATCCATGTCATTATCTTAAAAGTTTCAAATCTACTCCAGATGCAAGTGCATCCCCCCATCCTCTGATTGGTCAAAAAAAAAAAAACCCCTTAAAAAATAAAAAAAAACTTAAAATTTTCAAAAATTAAACAAAAAAAAAAAAAAAAAAAAAAAAAATGTGCCTAATCAGTTTTGCCAAAAAATAAAAGAAAAAAGGTACATTGAATTTAAACTTAGCCTTCTATGCATTTTTAAAAAATTTTACTGATTCATTAATGAATTTTTTTATTCAGTATTTTTGAATTTTCAATATAATTTTTTGAATATATATATATAAGATTTTTTCCCCCTTTAGAAATTCAGACAGAGTGAGTTGAGTGAAGTTGTGATATTGGATGCAGATAATAACCGTGTTAAAACCCCTTTCAATGATTTAGAAACTCTGCCTCCTGAAATTGTAAGTTTATTTTCATTGTTTCTAACAGAAACTAGGAAAAAGTGTGAACGAAGAGTATTTTTCTGTATGAAATAGTTTTCATTAAAAAAAGTTTTTTAATCTATATATTTAGTATAAAAATCCTTGAAATTTGCTTCAATTCAAATTTTAAATACTGAAATATTTTGTTAGTTGAAGATTATATCTTTTAAATCATTATATATCCATATTTGGTATCGCAAACAGCTATAAGAATCTCTTTTGATGACTATGAATGTTTATTTCAACCAAATTCTCAGTTTTTTGTTATGTTCCGTATAAGTTTGTTGCATTTTTATTTGGAGTAGTTTATGTATTTAAAAAGTGTTACCTAGTTTTGTATATCATCACTCTCACATACTGAAATTGGTATTTTTTTTTTTTTAAAATGTTTCAAACTATAGATACATACTTACTTAGCACTTTTTTTTAAACAAATACCAGAAATGATAAAAATGTATTTAAATACAACATTAAAAATGAATATTGTACATTTTTGTTTATTAATTTTCCATGCCTTACAATTGCATTGCAAGGTAGATTTTCCCATTTTTTTCAAATTATAAATTTTAACTGTTTTCATTTATGAAGTTTTAAGAAGTTTTTTTTCCTGATATCAGTATTTTTTGTTATAGATATCTTCTTTAAAACGAAGTCTTAAAAATCCAAATATGATGTTGGGTGATGGCGTATCCAGAGCTTTTATGAGAGCATTAGTGAAACTGATTGGGGGATACAGAGACAGTTTGAAATTTACATTAGGAGAGAAAATAAGTTTTGATTCAGATGCATTTATACTATCACGACCTCCATCTATTCAGCCTTTTTTAGAGACAATGCTTCATTTGCAAATATTTCAGCAGGTAAGAAAATAATCACGAAGCTTTTATCTTATTTTTCTAGAAATGTAATATGAAAAAAATTTTAAAAACAGTTTTAAATCTGTTGTCCTAGTATTCTGAAATTTTTTTTTTGTTCCTGGTACTCAGATTTTTTTGTAAAATATATACTAAACCATAAGCAGATTAGTATCCAATAATTTTTTATAAATATAAGTACATGCATTTTCAACATCTCTATTTGTGTGTTTCTACTTATTATTATTTTTTATTTTATTTTTTTATTTTTTGTTTGGGGGGGGAGTTCAGTTTAGTTCTGAAACTATTAAAAATTAAATCAATAGCAATTGTATTTAGGAATTTATAAGTGAGGTGGATACAAATAGAGATTTTTGTAAGAATTTTCTGAAAACAATATCCTAAATTTTAAGCATTTAAGAAATGCAAACTTAGATATGTTTTGAAGGGGAAAAAAATCAGGGTTAAAGAAATTTCGTAACATTTCCATATTAAAAAGACTATTAAGTCATGGCAATTCCAAAGTTGGAATACAATAAAATTTGAATGTTTTGACAGAAATATTTATGGTATAGCAATACATTGTCAAAGACATATATGTGTATGTATATATATGTTTGTGTGTGTAATATATAAAGAGTACTACAGTATTGTTTGTGTGTGTATTATATAAAGAGTACTACAGTATTTATCATTTGAAATTAAAATTAATTTTGTTCCAAAGCATTTTTTTAAAAATTGGATTTTTTCTTTTTTATGAATGGTATAACTGTTTAATGATTGATGTATACTATGTTTATTTTTAAATTTTTTTTTAGTTTATTGAAAATCGACTAGATATGCTGAATTCTGGAATAGGTTTCAGTGATGAATTTGAATATGAAGTTAACACATATGAAGTACATTCAAGTAATAACCTCAGGACACAGTACAAAGAATGGGTTACCACTATGAAGGTATTGAGATTTACTTTTCGAACTTTGTATACTAAAATTTGCATTTTGTAAAATCTTGGATATATATTTATGAACTTAGTGATACAGTACTCCAGCAAATATTGAACAAAAGCACCACCAAATTACTGGAAAATCGCTGATAATAACGTATTTAAACAGAAAATTGAATAAAATTTAATACAATGAGTAATTGTATAAAAATTAATACAATGAGTAATTAATTGTATAAAAATTAATACAATGAGTAATTAATTGTATAAAAATTAATACA
>BMAW01021593.1:0-26423 GCA_019974015.1 Nephila pilipes | reverse complement strand
TATAAAAATTAATACAATGAGTAATTAATTGTATAAAAATTAATACAGTACCCGCAAATAAAATGAAAACACATGAAATGAAACTAAAATACAAAAAAAATTTACAGTTTTATATTGATACCCTTCGTTATTCTCATTGAAATAGATAATAATTTTCTATCCCTGTAAACCTGCGCAAAAACACTAGATTACTAACAGGGCTAGAAAACTAAAGTTCTGGATTATAGAGGGAGTGCTGTATTTCAGTAAGGACATGTGATCAATGAGAGCAAATGAATTATAAATGTTTATTTATTAAAACTGGGCCTAAAATTGGAATTGATTGAAAAATTGCTGTGTTTTTTAGATTCAATTCTTCTGATTCTGCAATAATTGAAAAAGATACACTACATCAAATGACCGATTGTTGTTATTCATATATCATCACTTACTAGTATACATTTTTCTCTTCATTTTGACTCCATTTCAAGATTTGTTATTTCATATAAATTTTGATATAGATACTAAAAAGTTCTGAATTAAAATCTGGATACCTTTTGAAATAAAAAATTATGGTGATACTGCCCTCATTGTAATATGTCATTTTCTTTAAAAAAACTGACATTTCACATTTCTTTATAATACAGACCCAGGAACTTGCCTTCTTTAGGTAAGTACAGGCATCATGACACCGAGGCCCCCTAGTGGTCTTTTTCTTTCCCATGGGGTTAACTGTGTTTTGTAAACAAGGATGACGCACTCCCGGTTTACCCTAGTGATCCTTCTCTATTTTTGACCCTTTTTGTCAACCAATTTTTGTATTTTCTCAATTTTTTCATGTCTAGACAACAGTTAAATCTTGTTTGGTGCACCATAGCCACATCTGGCTCTTGCACCAATAATCTTTTCATTCACTCACATTCTTTATAATATATCCTTAAAAATTAAATTATTCTTTGTTATTTTAAAATGTCAAGAAAGATAAATTTAATGCACTTTATTTTTGTATGAACTGATTATAACTAAGCTAATGATTGTTTCTAAAATGCATGCAACCTCAATTACATTTCAATATTTTATGAAATTGTTATAATTATTAACTTTAATATTTCTGTGAAACAATTAAAAGTTACGACTAAATATGTTGCAAAAGTTTTAGTTTTTCTAAATTTATCTGTATGCATCAATTTTCTTTGCTACAAACATTTTTGGATTTCTATCATACTTTCAATTTTCTTGAGATTAAATTAACAACATTAGCAATAATTCATACTGAATCTTTGTGATGTAAATCAAATAATTTTTTGTGTATTAAATTGTTGATAATTAAGTATTTGTGTACGTTTAATTATTGTGTATGTAAATTTAATTATTGTCTAATTGTTATAAAATTTAAATTATATATATATAAATTGTAGATTATTTTACATAAAAAAAGTTTTTTTTTTAATTCATAATGTAGAAAATATATTAATTATTTTAAGCTAGTAATAAAAATTAAAGTCATGTGGTGCATTTGTAACTCACTTTTAATTGTTTGGAGATGCAGAATGAGTTTTATTAAAATTTCTGATTTTAAGGCTGTTTTATTTTCAATTAAAAGGAAGTTTTTTTTTATGTATAAAATATGTAAATTGCTATTTTTTTTAATTGTTATTTGAGCTTTGCCTAACAGTTTCTAAATTTTTATTTTCATTATTAAAGTAGAAAAATCACGGATGAAGAATGTTTATTAATCATAAAAATGTTTATTTGAAAAGTGTATATCTTTTATGGTGTTTTTGTTTTATGTAAGAGTGCAAACTTTTGCATATCCTTAATATTAAAGGGGAAAGGTACATATTTAAAAAATTGTCTAATTTCTTGTTTTAGAAAGAAGGAGGTGCTTTTTTGAAAAATGTAAAAAGCAAAGTGAGTTTTTTTTTTTTTTTTTTTTGATACTTGCGACTTTTAGTGTTCTTTTATACATTTACAACTCAAGCCAATGCATTTTATTTGATAGTAAAAAAAAATAATTATATGTTCTATTTTTAAATTATTAAAAAAAAAAAAAAATCTGAATTATAACTTTTTTTCCTTATATAATGAAAGTCAAATCTTGCTCTTACCCCCCTTTCCCATCAAGATTAGAGTATGATTAGATTGAATTAAAACTAACCATACTTTGTGTAATAATATTCATGAACTGTATTAAATTTTTTTTTTTAATAAGATATTAACTTTAAAGAAATATTGTTTAGTTTTCATAATACATACAAATGTTTCAAAAATATTTTCATGTGACGTAATATGTTTAATTTCTGTTTCATATGTGCTGCAATTTGAAGTTTAAAAACAGTAATTTTTATTTGATATACATTATGTTTAATTTAAATGTATATATTATATACAAGATTCTCAAAGTTTTTAACTTTTAAAAGTATTGCATAATTTTCCTACTAAATACTTTTTGTGGTAATTTGGTTGTTGGTTACTCTTCTGTTTTTTATTTTTTTATTTGAAATATTTCCTTTCCTCACAACTTTAGAATGACCTCATGATTTTTATTTAGAGGAATGTTTGGAAGTTTTAAATCCTAATTCAAATGATTATCAAAAACTGTTATAATTTTAAGTAGCCACTAGATATGAGATTCAGTCTTGTACTTTTTTGTGATAAATTCTAATTTGTTTCTCTTCTAAGAATTAAATTTCTATTATGATGTAATGACCTAATAATTGGCAGGTCACATGACTTAGAAATTCAGTTGCATACATAAGTATTTAATATTACAAATTCAGTACTTATATAAATTCATTTCTCCACCCTTAAAAAAAATTACGTTTTGTTCCTTTAAAAATTCTTAATAGTTACCTCTTGATAATTTTTTGTCAATGCACCACCTTACACACAAGATCACCCCTGACTATTATTTTGAATGTTTTTGAGAAATTGTATGAATTGCTTTCTTAGAAAAATACTTTAATTATTATTATTTTTTCATTACTTTGATTTTAATTATTATTATTTTTTCATTACTTTGCATTGAACATATGTAACAATAATAAAATGTGGTTTCTTGATTTACCTTCTGTTATAATTTATTAAGTGACTTAAAATTCTCATGAACATTTTTAAATTATGAAATAACAGAGTACTATTTAACATGAATCTCAATTTTATAAACTGAAGGGGAAACGAAGAGGATTGGGGCATTCTCCTTAGTTAAAGAAGAGAGAGAGAGAGAGAGAGAAATATTTATGAACCTAATTTTGTAATTGCTTGATTTTAATATGTATAATCACTGAATTGACAAATCAGTGTGTACATTTTATTGTATACCAGTATTTTTTTTTTTTATTTTCGGTTATATAGAAGGTAAAATGTCTGTGTTGGTAGTTATGATTTTTAAAACACTTAGCATTTGCATAGTTAGACGTGAATCTGTATTTTTAAAATGTAGATTTATTCCAACAGAATGCTCTCATTTAAAATTTAATTTAGATTTCACTTGTATTTTTTTTATCTGCATTTTATTTCAAATTTTGAAAACATTGCTTTTATTTTTATTTGTTATAAAATATGTTTTGTTTGAGAAATTAATATTTATATTCGATTTTTGTTTGAATGCTTTTTTTTTTTTAAATTTTTAATTTGTTTACTATTTTTTTGTTTTATATATATTACTTGTAGACAAATCCAGCTGTGAAGCATGCTTATAAATCTGTAAGTTTTATTTTTCTTTTATTATTTTTTTAAAAATTGTCTATTTTTATAACTGGCCTTTTTCTTTTGAACTTAAAATGCAGAAAGTATTTTCAATGCTATTACTTTTGAGAATTATGTGATATTTTAAATTGAAGTTCGTGTAAAAATTACTATATTTATTTTATAGATATAAAAGTAGAAATTAATATATTTATTGTATAATTATAAGATATATGAATTTTAATTTTTGTATTAAAAATTAAATTTATTTTAAAAATGCTGCTTAATGAAATAATTTTTATAACCTTTTTTATTTTTAAGTTTGATTGCAAGCCATAATATTACAATCATGATCCTTTGAACGCCTAAAAAATCATTTATTTTTGGAAGGTTTATTTCTTTTTCTTCAAAATTATTTTTTTTAAAAAAAACCCATAATATTTGAGCATTATCATAAAAATTAATATAATTGAATTATTTAAAAAAATTATGAAATCATTATTTAATTATTGTTGTAAATGTTTGCTAATTGTTATAGCATACCATTTTTTTCTGATTTAGTATTAAAATTTTGAAAGATGTACTTGTACAATAAAAATGTTATTCCTTTTAGGCAAAATTTATGACTTTTTATAGCCCTTGAAAACTAAAACTCCTTTTTTTGTGATTACAGTTTCAAGTAAATTAATTCACTAGAAATTAATATATAGTGTATTATATATCATCTGTACCAAAACAGTTTATTTAAAATTGGTATCTAGTCTCATTTAATTCTTTATTTACTTTTTTTTTCTCCTTGTAAGCTAATATATTGTGTGTAAATCATATCATTTACTAAAACAAAGGATATATCATCTGATCTATATTTAAAAATTTCATGTTCAACATTATGGGAATAAAAATTGATTTTTATGTGCATTTTAGGTCAAAGACAAGAGTAAAAGAGCCTATAAAGATTTTCGTTCCAAAATTCAAGATATCCAGAAGGTCTGTTTCTTAGCAGTCATTTTTGTTTAATTTACTAAATGGTTTATTATTAGCTTGTATTTATTATTTTTTAAAAATGTTAGCATGTTTTGTTTAAAAATTAGTGATATTTTTTTAAAAAAAGAATAGCATGATGATTTTCTAAAAGTTTTTATGTAATATTTAACCAATAATAATTTCTAACAAGTGAAGAATTTTAATATTGTGATGTTTGCAAGTGTTGTATGTTGCTTTTATTGTAGCATCCTAGTCAACCAGATTTGAGGTTTGATAGTTTTGAAAAACCTAAAAGTGCTCCTTCCAGCCCAACAACATTGCGAGCCAAACGGTTCCCCAATAGTAAGGTACATTAATATTTGCTTATTAATAATGTTATTAATACTCATTTGTATTGAAAATTGAACATAATTTTTTGTACCTTGATGCAGGTATTATAATTAACTACAAAATTATGAAAATACTACCTAGTATTTAGTTATGGTATTAAAATTTTTTTATTATTTAGAAAAAAATAAGTCAACATTTGGAATAAACATGTACATACTAATAATTTTATGTAAGCATTTTTTAATTTCTTTAGGAAATCAAAGGTTTTACAAGATTATTTTAGGTTTTTGTTATGAAACTTTGGATTTCTCTATTTCAACTGATTAGTGTTGATGTTTTTTAATAATGTAAAAGAATGCAATTTTTTAAGTAGTTTGCACTTCTGTGTGCTGTGATTGATTATAAATATATAATTATCTTTAATTAAATTAACATAATGATTATCTAATAGCATGGTATTTTATTTGTTTTTGTATGCTGTGGTTTTTACTCTGGTTTCCTAAAAAATATTTGTGAATTTTTTTTTTAATTTCAAAAATATCCTTTTGATTTATTTATTTTGAAGTTAAGTTAGATTTGAGAAAGTTCTTGAAAGAAAATTTTTATCGGTATTCTTTAAAGGAAAGGGAAAGGTCATCAATATTCTTTAAAGGTTAGTTTTTAAGCTTAAAAATAAAATAAGCTAATTCTGAAATCTTACATTTACTTTTATCTTTATTTTTCATCTTTATTCATTTGAAAAAGAAAGCTTATTATTATTTTTAAATAGTTAACATCTGAATTAATTTTCTGTCTTTCTTTCTGAAAGACATTTTTAAAGGCATGAAAGTAAAAATGATTCAAATAATGTCAATTATCTGGTTATGAATTTTATTCATCGTTGTTTACAGCCAGCTTTGTACTATTTCTGAGCTTTTTTGTGGAACAATTTAAGCTTAGATCTTAAATATTATTTTATTTGTTTTGTCATAAATTCCTTGAAATGAAGTAGATGAAGCATATTCTGTTGTTTAAATAAAAATTTAGGAAATTTTCATTTAAGAAGAAAATATTCTATAATCCATGTAAATCATTTCCTCAATTTCTACAAACAAAACAAAGATACTTAAACTTGAAGAACTGCTAACTGCATTTGATATACTTTATAATTTTGAATGGTGAAATTTTTATCAGTATTCTTTAAAGGAAAAGGAAAGGTTATCAATATTATTATATACAAAGCTGGCACCTTACTTTTCACATCCAAACCACATTTATTGATATAGTTGTATTAGTGGTGCACATAAATTGTGCACTTGTTTTTTTATGTAATAATTTATTTTATTTTGCATTTAGAATTGTTAAAAAATATTTTAATAAAGTAATATGAACAATGACAAAATAATGATGTTTTTAAGAAGTAACTTGAGTGTTTTATTTTGTTATGGAAATATATATTTGATTGGTAATATATATAATACATTATATATTTTGATTAAATAAATAATTTGCTTTTGATACTTTTCTCTTAAAATTTTGTATGATCCTTTATTTACAGAGAATTACGTATAATCATAATGTTGACACCACAAAATCAGCTGTTCTTGATTCCATTAATTTGCCAAATTCAATATCTGGGTAAGATCTATTTTCCATGATTTTAATTATCGATTTCAATTATGTATTAAAATGGAAAATTTCTCATGAAAATTATTAAATAATTGTGTAGTTTTTTTATATTAAACCTCATTAAATGAATTTATGTCTAAAAAAATAGTTTTATAGTAACATATATTTACATTAGTTGTTTTAATAAAAATGATGGGATTCATTGAGAATTTTTATCAACCAAATTTAGTGATTTGCTTGTACGAGAAAAATATTTTATATACAGATACAGAAATCAAAGGAGGAGGTGGGGGAGGCACTTTTCCCAAGCACAAGTTACAGTTCTGTTGTAGTAATTGCATAAAATAAGTGAGGAACTGTTGAAAGCATAAATTTTAAAATGGACTGCATTTATCAAGGATGTATATGCATGTGTAAATGTATCATTTTTTTTTAAAAAAATATGATTACAGATAAATTAAACAAGGAGTTGAATGGTATAATTCATTTTATAGAAAAGAACATGGGATCTGTCTTAAATTATATGTATTTGATTTTGTATGTATTTAAAAAGTTTTAAGATGCTTGCATTTAATTCTTAATTTCAATTTTATGTTGGTTATTTTTCTTCTTCCAAGTTGTTATTCATTTATAAATCTTCAGGTAAAGATTAGTGGAGAGAAACTGTTGTGTTAAGTTATCTTATTTATTTTGGTTTTAATCATTAATTTTTAGAGAGTTAGATTTTAATAATGTCATTTGAAATATTTTTTGAAGTAAAATGATATCTTATAATTCTAAATGATTTTTAAAAAAAAACGATTTTTGCTGAAAAGATTCAAAAATTGAAATAATCAGTTTGCAATGAGTATTGAAAAAAAAAATATTGAAATATAAATTAAGGTATTGCTATATTTGAGATGACAAGAACATTACATCCATTATATCTTAAAAGCATATTTCATTTTAGAATTCGTCGATATAAAATGCTTACTGTTGATGAAATATCGTTGCCTTCTGAAGAATCTGCTGATGACAGAAGCAGTCCCAGCTTGCAGCGAATCGACCTTGATCTCATGGAGGATCTGAGAGATGTGATTTATCGCAGATGCTCAGTCTCTAGTGATAACATCAATTCATTCGGCCTTTCGGATGAATGCATTGAAGATATTACATCTGATGTAAATTTTATTTTGTACCATCTTTTATTGTCAATATATGTAGCATAACTGATTCTTTCTTAAAATTATCATTCAACTGCATGAAATAACAAAGTATTTAGTGATCTCTTCTACTGGACATATAAGTGGGGATTTAAGATAGTCATTAGAAGTGTCTAAAATCAGAAGAATGATCCTGGACACTTGGTATCAAACATGCGTGGTATTGCATTGTCTGAGTCCATTGAAATACTCAATGGATGTGAATGGGTGTAGAGGATCAGACAAAATGCTTACATACCCATCGCCAGTCAGAGTCATCTCTGGACATTATTAGAGGTCCCATATCATGTCTGACCCATGTGATGACCGGGAATGACAGAATAGTCTCACTGTAGCTCATACATGTGGTAAAAGGCGACTAAAATGGGTACCCAGCGCCTGGGGGTATAGCCGGGCACCTGCCCCTGAAGATTTATAGCAGAGGACCTCAGGGGACTTGCCTCCTTCAGGTAAGTATGGGCTTCACGAACCCGAGGTACCCTAGTGATCTTTCTTTCCCATGGGGTTTACTGTCTTTGGTAAACACGGGTTACGCACTCCCGGGATACCCTAGCGATCCTTCTCTATTTTCGACCCTCCTTCTTGTCAACCACTTATCTATTTTTCAACTTCACGTCTAGACCACAGTTTAATCTTGTTTGGCGCAGCATAGCCATATCTGGCTCTTGCGCCAATAAACTTTACATTCACTCACTCATTCACCCATATCATGTCTATTGCACATGCTTTTTTCATGACAGAGGCTCCACCTTCTCAAATATAGATTCATGAGATTGTCTCCATACCCATGTATATGCATTCTCTCGATACAATTGAAACAAGACTCATCAGACCAGGCAATGTATTTTCAGTTATCTACAGTCCCTTGAGGTATTGATGAACCCAGGTGAGGCATATAGCTATGTACAGATCAGTCAACAATATTACATAAGTGGGCCTTCAGCTTCAAAAGCTCATATCAAGGATGTTTCATTAAATAATTTTTGTTAATGCTCCAGCTATTTGAGAAAGTGTTGCACATTTAGCTCATGTAAGGGATTTAGTCAATTGTCAATAATCCCATTCTTTCCAGAACTTTCTCTGGCCAATTTTCTGTTGAAGATTTGATGTTTTACCAGATACCTGATATTCATGGTACATTGGCAAAATGGTCATATAGAAAAATTCAAATTGCTTTGCTATCTCAGAGATGTTATGTTCCATCATGTGACAAATGTAATGTCATGTTCAAAGTCACTTAAATCTAGATAACTTGCTGTTGTAACAGGAGAAACCAATCGAACACTTTTTGCCAGACAGCTGTTGCCTTATGTAGGCACTACCAACCAAATTTCATTTTGCTGGTTGATTGCATACCTTCATTATCATGCCTGTATCAATTTTTCTGTCTGTTGTGTGTATATATATATATGCATACACGTATTGCTATGTGCTCATTTGTTTTAGTGAATTATAATAACTTTTTAATGTTACAGTTTCATTTCATCAAATTATTAACAAATCTATTGTAAATGGTATTCAGTTAATTGTGATATTGTTGTTAATTAGATTGTTGTACATTTTGAAAATTTCCATAGCCATAATTTTTTCCATTTACTTTAATTTAAGAATTTTTTTTTTAAATATTAGTTTTTTTTTTGTTAGTCATTTGTTTAAAATATCAGTACATAATATTTTACTATGATTGTTAGTAATGTTTTATTTTAGCTTGTTTGCATTATTAGTACTGTGCGGTTCAATAGCTAACACAGGTCAGACATTTTTTTTGTCAATTTTTTTTATAAAATTGTGACACTAATCCAAAGATAGTAGTTAAAATTTTTATTTTTTATCTATGCATAGTTGATTTTATCATTGCATCTTTGGTAGATTAAGAACTAATTGAACAGTAAGGTGTGTAAGTGTACTTTAAGGGTGACTTTACTAGTAAAAGATCAAACACCATTGAATATATTATTGATCATTTTGATCATTTTCACTCATATTACTTTGATTTAGCTTTACTGTATTAGATACTTATGATTCATATAAGATAAAAAGTGTGTGTTGTATAAGATAGCTGATCTAATTGACTCTACAATCATCATATCCGTATCTGATCTTTTCCCCATTTTAATTTTATCATATAGTATCATTCTTATCTAAAATTTTCTTATCTTTTCACAGGGTGTGCTTGGATTTGCAGATTCCTTCTGTGTTACTTCAGAACCTCTTCCAGCACCTATACCTCCCCCAAGATCCAGAAAGAACATCAAATCTTTGAAAACAAACATTCCATCCACAGCTAAGTCTTCAACTGAACCCACTCAAAGCAATTTAATTGATGAACCATTGATTCAACTGGAATCTCTAGATGATGTTGCTCTCTTTGATCCTCTAAGAGAGAGTAATGCCAATGATACTAACCTCTTGTCTTTCCTTGCTCCCAAGTCTGTGAATGATTCTAGAGTCACAGAACTGAAGAATACCATCCAGAATCTAACTTCCACCCCATCCCACCAAATGAACAGTCAGCCAATGGGATTTTATCCTACATCTTCTTATTGTGTTCCAAGAGTTGCTCAACCAGGGTTGGTGATGCCAAGATATCCAGTGGTACCATCCATCAGTCCGATAACCCCACAAAGTAATGGTTTTGGCAACTTTGAGAACGCAGTTCCCGAAGTGAAGCCAGCTTTGCCACCGAAGACCAGACCGCCTTCATCAACATTTTTTGTTTCAGCCAATGAACTTTCAGAGGTTGAGAAGAATCTTTTAGATGACTATGGACTAAGCAGTTCACCTTTGTTTAAGAAAAGTGTTGGTGAAAGTTCTCATCCACCTGATGTACCTGAGAAGACAAAGTTGTCACCTTTAGATCCTCTCAGTAATGTAAGGAAGAGTCCTAGACAGAAACATAAAGCTCTTAGGACTCAGCCGACCTGGCAAAAGTTTACTTAAAATGTTATTAAAAAGAGTTGTGATGTGTTTTAATATTATCTTGGGACCTGTCTTGGTGTAAATTATCATGCAGTCTGATTTTTCTTTTAAACCAGAATTAAATAAGTCAGTTTATTATTAGAGGAAAATAATTTTTTGAGTCATATTGATAAAAAGGAATTTTTTAAATATAAGAGTTTAGCAATGTTTATGTAGAGGGAATTTTCAAAAAAATTTAGACTTTTTTAAAAAATTGCAAATTTTATGAAAATAAGACAGTTTTTATTTAATGTTTAAGAGCTATGTCCAAACTGGGAACATTTGTATGCATAGAAAAATATATCAGTATTAATATACTAATTGATGTGGTTATTACACATATATCCATTTAATATACTAAAATTCTTTTTTTGTTTTTGTTTTTGTTTTTTTTTTTTTTGTTTTGTTTTGGACAGAAATTTACTTTTTATTTGGAAGATATTGATCTTTGATTTTATTTAAAACTGGAATTTTCTGAAATCAATGGGATTTTCTAAAATTCATTATTTTTAAAATTTGTTTGAGTAAGCTGAGAAATTAGAATTTTTCTGACAACATTTTGCATTTTCTTTTATTATTACGAAAATAATGTCTTAATTTAGTTTTCTTCTTCATATATATATATATATATATATAAACTGCACTTTAAGAATTTTTATTCTGGTATTGAATGTGCCAAAATATAATATCTTATTTAAATAATTTACACCAAGACTCTTTTACCATGGTAATTTTATTTCACAAACTTCTACAACAATTTGTTAAATTTTGGCAAAATAAGCTCATTTGCTTACGTATAACCAATTGCAATAATATTATGTCATATTTTCTTCATATTCATTGAATTTGTAGATATTTTTAAAAATTTTATTCAGAATTTTATTTTTGTTTCTGTTGTACCATATCTTTTCAGGCATTTTATGAACACAGTCCAATTTGAATACGGGCAAACTGCTATGTTATTGTGATATGATATTGTTACATTCAATGTTTAGTTTCAGAGGGAACAGATTTAGCCTTTGAAAAATGTTTATTTTTTTCCTATCTTGTATGAATTAAACAAGTGCAATTTTAAAATGAGTTTCTATTATGATAGATGTACATATGTATTATAAATACTGTTTTGTGTTCAGCAATGAACCCGTGAAAATGTGAGCAGCAAACTTGCCTTCATTGGTATGCTTATTTTACAAATGTTTTGTTATTCCATTCCATCTTTCATTGTTAATTATTCATGCTTTTCACATCTGAGGGAAGCAAAGACATTAGAATGTTGAACTTCGTTTTTGTATAAATTTGGCAAAATTATATCAAAGAATAATATTTGTTGAACTTTTTAATTGAATTTTCAATGCATTTTTTATAAGAGGTTGTAACTCAAAAAATCGACAAATATTATAATTATAAAAATTTAATCTTTTTTTTTTTTTAAACTTAAAATCAATTCCTCCTCTACATTTAGTTTTTTTTATTCATGGATTTTTAATTTTGCTTATCTTTATGTTTTAAAACTTAAAAATGTGATGTAATAATTTTTTTTTGAATTAATCATTATTTAAAAATAAATGTTCAATTTGGTTGTTCTTTAAATTTTTTTTAAAAAAAATGTTATTAAGCTATTTTCAGTGTTTAACTTCTCTATTTTTCTCCTTTTTTATATTATAGGAATTTTTTTTCATGTGAAAAATTGATTTTGAAAAGATATTTTGTGAATAAAAATATCTTTAGAATTAGTGATAAAAGTGTTAATAAGTGTGAAGAATTGTATGTTAATGTTATTTGTTATTGCACAGTGTTTTGAAGTTTGCTCCCTTTCCCTCACACTCATTTTTTTTTTATCATCATTGTAACTACCTCTTTAATTCTTTTGAAAACTTATTTAAATTTATTCAAAATAAGCTAATTTAATATTGGAGTTATGATTTTTTAGCATTTTATTAAATGTGTAGAAAATTTGGGATTCTATTTGAAAAACATTATAAGCTTCATTTGTTGAAAATTATTTAAACAAGCATTTCATAATGCAAACATTTTATATTGTCACAGAGGTTACTTTGTTTAGTATTTTATTGGAATTATTGAAATTTTTCTGTAATTAAAAAAAATGCATAACTCTTTTCTACAGCATTTTTTTTCATAGCTGCAATTTACATCTTGTCAAAAACATTGATTTTTTTTTCCTTTTAAAATTATTATTGTGCATAGTTTAAGCTGATAATTTATCTTTGATATGAATTTTCTCAAACATAAACAATTTACATCATACAATCAAACATACAATTTATTTTTAATACAACAAATTATTACTTTTGTTACAAGCTGCAAAATGTCTTCTTAAATAAACTTTTAATGCATATCTATAATATACTGCATGTGGAATGATGCATATTTAGATTACATTGTTTTCATAATTAAGAATATTTTAAGCATTAATTATAAAATAATTGTATTACAGTATATTTTCACTAATCTTGGGTATTCTTTTAATATTGATTGGAAATTTTTCAAATATATAAATTTAATTGATTCTTCTAGAGTAACTATTCAGTAATGAATTCTTCTAAACCTTTAGAAATTTGAATGATTTTTTTTTTCTTTCTTTTTGTCGGGTATGTATTTGTCTTTATGTCAAGTTTAACATATATAGGTAGGCATATGACATTCAGGTATTTCTGAAATCTATAACATATGTATATATGTCAATTATGCAGTTGAAAAATCCATATAATGCTGTTGTATAACCATATATAAAATAAATGAAAACTGACTTCACAATTCATCAAAGTAATGTTTTTCTATCCATCCTCGTATATGTAAAAACTACTTCCATTTATATACTGAATAGCCTTTTCATACTTATAGAATATGTAAATTTATTAAATATCAGGGCAGTATTTCATTTTGATACATAATATTTTTTCGATTTTTGTGAAGAAAAAGATTGATGGCAAGTTTGTGAATGAAAAGAATATGAAAATAACTTTTTTTACTCCCATTATTTCTATAATTAATTCTATCTCAGTCATAATTTATAACTCTGTATATTATATTAATATATATTAAACAACGTATGACTGCTATTTATTGCTCTTGTGAAATTTTATAACTTTATATATTGTCATGTATATATTTTCAAGTTTATTAGTAATATATTGACTTGTTTTTGTGTTTGTTTTTTGTGCCATACTAGAAATTATATGAAGTGTTAATCAGGGGACTTGTTTTCTTTTTCCAAATTTATTGTGATTTGATATATTTATATGAATTGATAAGTTTGAAATTTTTGTTGCTATATGTATATTTAAATAATATAAAGATTCTAAAATGTGCAGTATTTCCAATATGTGCTGATGTATGTATGTTGTAGACCAGTCTGTTTCGAAGCATATACATGTGCATATTTCGGCTTTCTTAAGACTTCTGTAAATAATAAACGTTATAGACTTTTATTTTTGAGTTTGTTGTTTTTTCAAGGGGAGGGAGAAAGTCATTGTTTCAAACAATATGACTGTATCATTTGGCTACCCATGACTTTCTTTTCGCTAACCTTGGGGAAGATTTTTTATAATTTTAATTGCACAAAATAAAACCTCGATCAAACCAAATGAGACATGATCTATGCAAATTATTATATTTAAAGAATTATGATGAATTGAATAGAATGGATTAAATATATGTATATATATAAGGGGAGCCTATTTAAATTGGGAAAAGTAAGAAATTGGAAGTTAGTAGTTAAAAGACAGTGATTGTGTATAACCTCTCATTCAAAATTAATTCGCATATCACGAATTAACTCACTCGGATCCGAGTATGCTGGCAAGATAAACTTTGATATTGATGTTAGACTAGATTACAAACACACTTTATCTCCATTCAATTTGTATACTGCATCTGTGTTCAAAATTGATTGTTTATTAACGTCGCACTGAGAAGCAACATAGGGCTAATTGCGACGGACTGCATCATTTTGAACTCGGTCAAGTGGTGAGGATGACACCTTAGCTGGTACTAAGGTGAGGATATTGAGTTTCGACTAATTTAACGTGCGTAAGCCTGTTACATCTCTTGAGTTTTTAGTTGCATCACTCCTCGAAAGAAAACAACGCCGTCGTTGAGCTTGCAACATGACCACTTGGCTACCATGAGTACTTGACGGAAAAAGTGAATATAGTATTTAGAATAAAATATTAATATGATGTCCATAGACTCCTCGCTTGTCATCTAGGATTTGAAGCGTTCCTTCTAGGCCAGGGGTCTGCAAACTACAGCCCGTTAGGCCCTCTCACCGGCCCGTGGAAACGTTTTTTTTTTATCTACGGAAATCTACTTGTATCCTGCCAAGATCAGCCTCTCTTACGCGGACGTTACGTTTATCCCGAATTAAAACAGAGACGTGCAGAATGCGTTATGTTTTACAACCGATCACTACATTGCAAATCCTTATTCGCTGCTTATTTTTCTTAGCTTCTATTCACAATCTATGAGATGATATAACTCTTTCTAGTGGCAGAGTTTTTAAATACTTTGCTGCTTGTTCAAGACAATTATTTTGATCAGTTTGCCAATTGCGGTTGACTGCTGCGATAAGGAAGTATTGTCAGTTAGAGTCTAATTGCGAAATATGTTGTACTCAATTTTAATTAGTGATAATTTCCTTCACGTAATTACTTACCAATGTGTATAAAGTATTGGAAATGTCATTAAGTTATCAAGCATTTTCTGAATATTTTGAAGAAAGGAAACATTAAAAGCAACTATTTTTTTCCATAAGTAGTTATATTTGCAGACTATATTCAGGCAAGTTAAACTTAAGAAAATAAAAGAATTTTTAAAAAAATTTGCGGGTCATTTGCAACTATAATTAATTTCTAAATTTCTTGCCGAAAAATTTTCTAAATTGCAAAATCAACTCGCATCTCAGAGGACATTGTTCAGTAAATCCTCAAATGCTTAGCTAAGACCAATTATAAAGTTGCCTACGTCCTGACTAAAAGTGGTACACCGTTCACAGATGGCGAAGGAATGTTTCTTAGAGGTGGCTGAAGAACTTGGCCCAGAAAAGTAGAAACAATTTAAAAATATAACTTTGGGTGCAAATACCATTTCCGACCGCGTTGCAGACATGACGGAAAACACATTTTCTATTTTTCGCCATTTTTCAATTGCAATGGATGAATTGCTGGACACCTGTTCCACTTTTTAACTGCTTGTGTTCATTAGAGGTGTGTTTGAAGACATGAACATAACACAAAAGCTGGCTTCCCACATGGCATATATGGTATTGTTACCGGAGAAAAAGGGATTTTTGAGTGGTAAGTAATTTTTCCCCAATGATTTAAAGAAAAAATAAGCGTTTGCTGTTTATGACTTGGACTGGACTAACCTCAATTACCGACTGTTGGTGGAGGAAAGAACATGAGTGGCAAAAAGAAAGGTTTGGTTGGACAAAGCAGATGTGTAATGAAAAAATACATTTCACAAGCTCATTGTTACTCACTTAGGTTAGAATATTTTAGTCTGTGGTCCGGTTTGCTTGAAAATTTCCTTAAAACTTTGTCTACATCCAAAAATCTTGTGTTTGCTGCTACTCAAAGGCTAGAAAAACAAGATATGCTAATCGCTAACTTTTTGCAATCGATTTATGGCAGTTAATTTTGAAAATGTTGATTCACATGTTATTGTACTGCCTCCAAATGATAGTACTGCTACAAATAACTCGTAGATCTTCTTGAACACCTCGCGGTTGTTGTAAAAAAATATCTATTTTCGCTAGGTTTTTGTGAACAAATATGCCTTGAGAACTGATACTTCTTTACTTGGTACAGTTACACCTAAATTTTAAGAGGTTGAAGATTTTCTGTCTTTTATTATGCATTTTTAATACGCTGTAAAATATCTTCCCTTTTTTTTTGAAACGTTCATCTAATTACAACATTACTAAATCTACAGTCTCCTAAACTATCTTCTTTAATTTTTGTGACTCGGAAGTTCTTATGGAATGTGCTGGTAACAGATTGCAGTAAATGAAGTCAGTATTCCAATTTGTATTTCTAGGTCGTTAATTTTGCACAGGAATAGAAGACTAAGTCTCTGATTCTGGTAGAAGGTCTTCGAAATCTTTCAGCTGAGAAAAAAAAATGTTCTTCTTTTCAGAACACTGATTTCTTGTTTTTCACATTTAATAATTACAATTACGTTGCTTAGGTTTGTAGCCTGAAATTAAAGTACATTAAGTGAGCGCCAACCGATGGTTATCATCTGGTTTCAGCGGTCCAAGAAATTTCTTTGTTGAAAATTATATATAATAGAAAGCAAAACTAAAGTGCCATCCTCACAATTTTGAAATCAAGTCTTTTGGACATGTCTTCTCCATTTAAATGTTCTCTTTCCTTAGTTTTAAGTACTTCTAATTAAAAGTAAATTTGTATTTGCTACATTTCCTGTCCAATCTTGTTCCAGAAGATGCGCTTTGGTTCTATCTTCATGCAATGAGGCAATTTTTCATCGTTGAAAAAATTCTTGTTATACTGCCCATTAATCAAAAAATTTCCTTTCTTCAGCTTCTTCAAAAATGTTTTAACAGGTACTAAGTGTAATTTGACGTATGAGACATTTCTTTTTACAATTCCCATTTTCCTTTTCTACCATTCATTATACTAATACCACTAAAACATTGGCCGGGAAGTATCCAGCGTGTTTTCAAGCATCATATTAATTATGGTATCTTCAAAAGATTTAGTATCTAATCTTTCGTTGATATTATTTGAAGAATATAGACTCTTTAATATTACTATTCTCAACATAGCAAATAACATTTGCAATATTTTCCCTATAACTCATATCTGTTATCTCATTTTTCAGGAGGGTAAACCAAAGCAAATCAGCATGCATTGCCTTTTTTCTCACAGCCTCTTCCATAATTTTAGTAATGTTCTTTTGTACGCCAGGGGGAGTACATGTTGAATTCTAAGGCACGTGGCCTTTAAGTCATTATAAACAAGCGATTCTATCAGTACAGACACTGCTCTACCTGCCTCCCCCCCCTGGTTACAGGCCTAGGTCGCCGGTCAATTTTTAGCAAGTAAAAGTCGCGCAGCCACAATAAAATTTGAATGAGACTTTTTAAGCAATATCGGAAACTAATCGGGTGATCACACTTTATAGCTCAGGAAATTCCTAGTCCCCGCCCCGACTGTAGGCTAAGAAAATAAATAACGCCCTCTTTGGCCTCAAAGTGAATGTCTAACCCACTAAACCATCGAATTGACCATTCATCCAATGAAATAAACACATTGCTTGTAACCCCTTAAAAATAAATAAACATATTACTTGTAACGAAATTGCATAACCTTGTAATCTTTATCTTTAACCTTTTATTACTCCAGTTAAAAATTCTTTATCCATTTCAAAGCACGATAACTCATTTGCTACCAGAATAATTTGTATACAAATTTTATCGAATCCAATTTGTTTTAAAGCCCAAAAGATCTCGGTGTAAATTTACTTTCCCTCCCACAAAGAAAAAACTAAGTTAAAATTCAAAATAATCAAGAAAAAGTAAAGTGATTGAAATCACTGAATCGTTGCGATATCTCTTTCTACGCAGGTGGTTTTACCATCAAAACCCTGTTATTTATATGGTCCACGAGTAACGTTGCTCGTTTAGAGGGGACCTCACGTTGCACAGGATTTAAGGCATAATTGATTACTGTTGTCTTGTAAAACGAATTGTCAGGCTGTACTTAATTTGGTCCTTTCGTGGCATGGGTGAATTACTCTGCTGATTTATTTATATAAGGGTTTATACCTCTGCACAATGCATCGACCCTTGTGGTGACCGGGGATGACAGAAGAATAGTCTCACTGTAGCTCATGCATGTCGTAAAAGGCGACTAAAATGGGTACCCAGCGTCTGAGGGTATAGCCGGGCACCCTGCCCCTGGGGATTATATCAGGGGAACTCAGGGACTTGCCTTCTTTAAGTAAGTACGGGCATCATGACCCCGAGGCACCTTAGTGATCTTTTTCTTTCCCAAGGGGTTTACTGTCTTTGGTAAACAAGGGTGACGCACTCCCGGAATACCCTAACAATCCTTCTCTATTTTCGACCCTCCTTCTTGTCAACCATTTTTACCTCTTTTTTTCAACTTCACGTCTAGACCACAGTTTAATCTTGTTTGGCGCAGCATAGCCATATCTGGCTCTTGCGCCAGTAAAATTCACTTTCACTCACTCATTCCCAATGCATCGAATTTGATACTGTTACGAACCTGCAATATTACTGTTCTGAATGAAAAGAGATATTTTCAGAAGAGAGTTATGTCGGATACCGAGACAGACTTAAGAAATGACCTCCTTTCTTTGGCTACAATTTTTGGCCACAAACTTGGTGACTTGGGCAACATAATGAAGGCTCTCAGATATTCTGGAATTTTATCGAAATTTCTATTTGGATAGAAGTTTAGGAATCTTCCTGAATTTTTCTTGTACCGTTATATATGCGCGAACTGTTATAAATACGCAGATATGCGAAATCCGAATAATCTATCGAGAACCTGAATTTGAAGTGCAGATTATTACTTTGGAAATTTGTCTACGGTGCAAACCAATAAGCTGGTGAGCTGAACGCTATGGTAAGTGCTATAACTGTTATTTGTTGTCTGTTGTGCTGCTGATCTGTACAAAAGCTGTTTTTGTCCTCCTGTTGTGTTGCTAATTTGTGTAAGTGCTATTTTTCCGCATTGCATTGTTGGTCTGTTCAAGTTCCACTATCTGTGCCTCGTTATTCCTGACCCGTGTGGTGACCGGGAAGGACAGAATAGTCCCACTGTAGCTCATGCATGTCGTAAGAGGCGACTCAAATGGGGGTATAGCCGGGCACCCTGACCCTGGGGATTATATCAGGGGACCTCAGGGACTTACCTTCTTCAGGTAAGTACGGGCATCATGACCCCAAGGCACCTTAGTGATCTTTTTCTTTCCCATAAGGTTTACTGTCTTTGGTAACCACGGGTGACGCACTTCCGGGATACCCTAGCGATCCTTCTCTATTTTCGACCCTCTTTCTTGTCAACCATTTTTACCTTTTTTTTTCAACTTCACGTCTAGACCACAGTTTAATCTTTGTTTGGCGCAGCATAGCCATATCTGGCTCTTGCGCCAATAAACTTTACATTCACTCACTCACTCGCCTCGTTATTCCTTGAAGATTTGAATAAAGTGGCATTTTCCCCCACTATCTTTTTAGTATGACTGTTTTCATTGTGCATCCACTGGACGATTCTTATAACAATACGTAAACTATTTTCAAGTTTAAGTGTAATCACGTGACCCATAGCGGTCAACCTACCAAACAAGACAAGGTAAAACTGCTGTTTCTGGTGCAAAGTGCTATAGAGGGAAACAAAACTTTCCTTAAAAAAAACTTTTTCCTAAAACCTTCACATAAATCGGAGTATTTTAGAGGAACAAAACTATTTTAACATATATCTATTAAAATTTTGATAGTTATTTTTGCAATTCATTTTTAACGAAAGTCAAAGAAAGGAAACATTTCTTTTTCATTTATAAAGTGTTTAAAATCAAATACATTATTGATCTACAACGTAAAATAAATTTACAAAATGAAGAATGAAGATCTTATTGAAGAATTTAACAGCTCATAAACATTAAATTAAATCAATGTACAATTAGAGATAAATCGAATTGAATAGAAGCGCATCAAATTTTATGCGTCAAAAAAGTAAACAGAGAACATTGATAAAAAAAAATAAAGTGAAAAAGTAGCTATTAATATTTCCTCAATTTTCCTTCGGATTATATCATCGCCTTTAATATATTAAAAATAAATGACACTAGTGTTATTATCAGTTCGGGTTGCCATTCTTCCATGATAATTTTTTTCAACTCTTTCTTATTCGAAATAGTTATTTGGCATACTTTTGTATCAAGATATCCCTATAAATGTTCCATGGGCCTGAGTACTGGGAACTGAGGATGATAGTTCAAAATCTTAGATATACAATATGGTAAACATTCTTTCATAATTTTTGATGGGTTTTTAGGATCATTATCATGTTGGAAAATCCTTCTTTGTGACTATTCTAATTTCATAGTGCTAGAGCAACATTTTCTTTCCGGACACTTAAGAAACCCTTGTTCATTCTATATCACATAAATACTACGTTTTCGACTTCTACGGCCGCCATACACCCCCCAAAACGAAATAGAATCACTTTCAAGTTCAACTTCCTTCTTGGATCTCCAAATTTTCGACTGCTTCTTTGTACCGAAAAATTCAAATTCTTTTCCAACACTAAAATGAAATGTTATTTGAAAATTTTAAATTCTCAATATAGTATTTTCTAGCAAATTGCAGACGCTTATTTTGGTTTGTTTTAGATATGATTGGTTTCTTACGAGGATTCCCACCATGCGAACCATGTCGTTAAGAATCATTCTTGTAGTATTAGTGCTTGTTGTCGTGATGCTTCCAAGATATTTTGCGACATTTTTGCAGCACTTGCAGTTGAATTTGTTTCGACCTCTCGTACTACAGTACTCACGACTTCCTGATTACTTCTGTATCAAGAAGTCGTTTTGCTCTTCCTGTGCTCTAAAAATTATAAACCGGTTTGTACTTGGTTTACTTTTTAATCGTTTTCTTGACCGTATAATGGCTTCTTTGAACAATTTACCCTATTTCACGAAATGATTTTCAATTTTCCCATCAAATTTATTATCATTTTTCTCATTACTGTAGAGATGCTTATATCCCCATGGCAAATTCTCTCAAATTTTTCCATAAAATTTCAGAAACCTACACAGGAACAAAACGCGCATATAACGAATTTAACTTATTTTATGATTCTGCAAATGAAAAATTGGTTATCTGCTGAAATGAAAAATTTGGAATGGAAAAAGAGTTAGTGTTTGCTTTTCTTTGATGCTTAAAAACAGATGTATTTTTTTTATCAAGTCAATTATTTCCCCCTGCAATTACAATTTGTTTTTTAAAAAAAATTTCTTGCAATTTGTATAATATTTAAAAGGAGTTAAACCACTTTATTAACTTCTACTTGATCCTATAATATTATTTTAAGTTACACGTTAATCATGTATTTGTAAGAAAATGTTTCATTTTTTAAAAAAATTTTTTTTTTTTTTTTTTTTACTCTCTTCATATTCTGAAACTTTCAGTTGTACATAATGTAGCTTATTCCACATGGTCCAGTAGAAAGCTAGGCCAAGTCCAAGAGACCGAAAATCTTCAAAAGAATCATAATGGAGTTGTGCATTAGTATTAATATTGTTTTTGAGTAGGATATTCGGTGAAACAGCTTCTGATGTGATACAATACTTCACAAAATTGGCTTTTACTAAAATTTTAATTCGAAGAAATCGCTTCTTTTTTTTTTTTTTTTTTTTATTGTGGTAACATTAGTCCCCTTTTAATGTATTTTTGGAAATTTTATGGCCGCGGTAGCCTAGTGGTCATGGTTTCGGATTCGTGGCCGGTGGTTTGCGTTCAGTCGCGGATCTGATCCTTGGCCGCCAAAGACCCGCCGTGTAGCAGGGGCTGATGCACGTTAAATCTGTCAGGGCCCAAAGTCCTCCCGTGGGCGGGGTGTGGATGTTAGGAGAAGAGGGTGCAAGCTCAGTTGTCGTCCTCGTCACTTGACCGTGGTTCAAAATTACGAGGTCCGTCGCCAATAGCCCTCGTGTTGCTTCTAGTGCGATTTTAATAAAAACTAAATTAAACTTTGGAAATTTTACACTTAACACATCGATCAATAACTCCAAAGACTAACCCAGAGATGGCGCTCGTAGTAAACCAGTAACCAGGTCTTTCTAGAGTACTAACCTTTGCTTGAAACGTGTCAAAATTTTAAGTCGATCGGACCAGGAAAAAGGTTTTTTGAAGTGAAGTGAAAAAGGTTTTTTCCAAGTGGGTGCCGCGATTGCTTTCGATGAAACAAAAACAGCAACGAGTCGATGATTCAGAAAGCTGTTTATCGCTATTTACTCGCAACAAAAAAGATTTCTTGCGAGGAAAAAAAAAAAAAAATTGGGAAAAGCGTTGGAACGATTGTATCACCCTAAAAGGTGATTAACAAAAGGTGTTATGTTGATGAATAAAAAAAAATTTTGCAAAAAAAATGTTGTTTTCAATTTTAGACTCGGGAGTTATTGATCGATGTGTTAGTTACTCGTTTGTTAAGCTATCTATTTGCTTCATGATACAGATATGAGAAGAAACCGTTGAAAAATGGCTCAGCTATATGAATGATATCTTTTCGAAATTCTGGAATTAACGTACTATATCTGGATTTCTTACAAATGATTTTAACTATGGAGGCAAATCGTTATTATCTTACACATCAGTAACATCATTTTTCTGTTTCACTGTTTAAATTTCATCCTCCTCCGATTCAGAAGTACAATACTGCCTGTTTGATATAAATTAGGTTTGCACCTGTTTCTGCTAGGTATCATCATTACAATCGCTCGGTAAGTATAATTTCGTTTTTCAAAGTCCTACATTATGATAAGAAACAAAACGCACATTAAACTTACCTGTTGACACAAATAATTGACAGAAAAACACTCATATGCAAAGGTGGTCATATATTTTTCTTTTTACCACCAACAGGAACGGCGGTGCGTGTTGAGGTCAGCCCCTCTGAATCATCATCGATTTGTTGCGATTGTTTGTCACTGATACGATTGTGAATCATTGATGTTTTATGTGATTTTTGTTTTTCGTAAATTCTTCCTTGTTACTCGACCGAGACTCAAAATTTCTGTCACCAATAGCCATCGTGTTATTTCTAAGTGGGACGTAAATATATTTTAAGACAATCCCTCCCGGTCCCTAAGCATTTCCAAAAACATTTGGCCGAGTCATGTGTTTGACAAACATTTCGATGTTCGAGAATTAGAGATATGTTCAAAATGGATTGCTCCAGAGAGCTAGACAATGTTTGATTAAGGCCTAGTTGAAATCTTTTGAAATTTTTTTACATAACATGTTCTAAGAAATCTAAGAGAATTTCACTATTACTGTTATGTAGATACCAAATCTAATGTTTTCATATAGAAGATAAATTTTTCTGTATATTTTATCTCTCTTTTCTTCCGTATTTTTTTTTTTTTTGTGGTCTTCTGTTTTTTCTTGTGCCTAAAAACTTTTAATTCTTTGATAGGGTTCTCTCAGACTCTGACTTTGATTGTCAAACGGGAAATCTTAATCAAATAAAGGAAATTTTTGTGGTCTGAGATTTTCTTTGAGGGGAGGGAGTCCAGTTCTTGAGGTTTTGCTACTCATAAATTCTACCACCGTCGGAGATCGCCTACAGCCTAGGGCCGGCCATGATGTCATGAATTCCATACAACCAACCAATTGCTTTTTTACTAGAAAAGAGACAGAAAATCAGTGTTGCGGAATAAATCATAATGACTATTAACTCTTCTTGTACATCACAGATGAATTCACAATCAAAAGACATAAAATACTCACTTTTATTTTACGAAAATTTATTTTCTGTTGACACGCATATAATTAACCATATGAAGATTTAATTCAAATTCCTTTTGGCGAAATATTTCTTTGGCCCTATCTTGTTTTTGACACAAAGCAGAATGAACTTTGACTTGTCCAGTATATTGCATATTGCCTTATAGGTCTGCGTTACAATAGCCGAAAGAGTAATTCTATAAATTTTTATTGAAAACTACAGTTTAATAGCTCATTACTCAAGCAAAGAGTCCTCTTTACAGAGATATGAAACAAAAAAGAAATTTCTGCAACGGTGAAGGCTGTTGCCAATTTATTAAACAAAATTAAAGCATTTAAAAGAAAAACATGTTCGATGGTAATCTTGATTCAAGAGATTCGGACATTAAAGAAATTATTATACACGTTTCGGCAATCACAAATTACTCGAACAACTACCACCAAATTGGACGCAAATTATCAGCAACCGATGGATATTGAATGAAAAAGAACCTACAAGAGAGTCATTCTCCTAGTTATATAAAAGAAGTATTCTCATTTCTGGGTCAGATACAGGAACCCAAAGATGAAATAAATAAGACAAGATCTTTTCAAATCCCCGGGCTTTAATGACATATTAACGACAATTCTCGGGAAAAAACATACACACACAAGCGTTGTCAATCACGCGCTTCAATAGTTCGTGGCCTTCTGTAAGAAATCATGCAGATTGAATGACTGACAGGAATATAACCGCAGATGAATAGACAGCATACTATATCGTTCTTTTGTTCCAATTTTTTTTTTCACGCACCAACAAAACGCTGAATTGCCCCGGTTTGGAATAAACAGGTAAAACATAATGAGGAAATAAATGCACTTGCTAAGAAGTCTTTAACAAAAATTCCACAGTTTAAAAGGAAACTTCTTTTCGGTGACAACATAATATATTAAAAGTCCTTGGGCAAAGATATTAAGCGTGATCTGCTGTTGGGGAATAATCACTGTCTTTTAGAAGAGCATACATCCTTCAAAAACGCCGAAAAAGATTGACTATTAAGCAATGCCAGGAAGGACTGAATGGAAATGTTTTCAGCGAGAACGCTTTGACGTCTACGATTGAAAGGTGTGATTCGTGATAAATATGTCTCCTCAGATTGATTGGTGAGTGAAAAGAGATCCACAAAATGTGGAACAAAAAAGAACGTCAGCCATTTTGTTGAATCTGTCGAATAATCTCTTTTACTGGTGATCACATAATGCGAATAAGATTGGGTTTTAAGGAAATCTAGGTTTGCTTTAACTGAACAAAAGGGGAAAAATATATTTCGTTGGATTCATTTTGCATGCTAGTAATAGTAACGTTTGAATCGAGTAATTATATAGGTTGACTTTTTTTCCCTTCTTAATTCGAATAGAAATCAAATAAATTGTAAATATATTTCCTAAACTGTCGATGTTTGATTTATATAGAGCGGGAAAATATCATTAATTTCGCAATTTCTAGTCATCAAGTTTGAATCAAAACAGCAATGACTCATAATGTTTTCTGTCACTTTTGTTGAATGGCTGAAAAAACATTATTTAGAATATTTCTTCTTACGTTTATTATCAGAAACAAGTAATGTTTCTGATAATAAACATTCAATTCATTTGAATAAAGCAAGAAATGTTTAATTCAATTTTTGTTTGATACATGGAACAATATCTCTCAGATTGTATTTTCTTGTAAACTTATATTTAAATTGTAACCAGTGTTTGAAAAGAAGAAGGCGCATTTCCTTCTGCGCAATAGTAAAATAAATAAGAATTCAAATAACTATTTCAATAGGAAGGAAACTTATTATTTTTATTTTCTATTATTATACAATTTCTAAGCGCATTATGCATTTTCCACAAGTAATAAATACTTTTCAAAATCTATTATTTTCACAGAAAATAAGTGTAACATACGAAGTTATTTTTTTATAGAATAAAAGAAGAGGGAGGTCCTTAAAAACTTCTCAGATTTTTACCAACATTTTTATAAAATTTTTCTGGACATAAATTATTCTTTTTATTTATTTATTTGTTTAATTAAAGGAACAATAATGTAGAGAAATTTACATTGGTAATTGCTTAAAAAAGGCTGCAACCAATCCTTGGCATTTCATACGAGCGGAAAACCACATATTAAT
>BMAW01021588.1:0-10256 GCA_019974015.1 Nephila pilipes | reverse complement strand
AATCGAGTAGAAAGTGCTCACTTTTGAATACTTCACATACTCAAAATGGCTCCGATCCCAACGTATTCAAATTTGAGATTCGCACATACTCATTTTTAGTAACAAGCACATACTCAGAATGGCAACTTCACGTACTCACTTTTGAATACGTCACATACTCAAAATAGTTCCTATCCCAACATACTCATATTTGAGTCTCGCACATACTCATTTTTGTACGTACTCAAAATGGAAACTTCACATACTCATTTTTGAATATAATTTGGGATCAATTATGAGTGTAGAATAGAAAAATGAGTGTCATGTATTTATTTGTGAATCTGTTACTGCATCAAATATGAGAATCAAACAATCCAGTGAGTATGTTTTGAATTTATTTTCCGATACTGTTGTTGTATCGAAAATGAATTTTAAACAGAAAAATATATATCAATTAAAATTTTCAGGGAAATAAATAAGCGCTCTTTTATTTGCAAGTATCATTTTCTTCATCTTATATATTATTTTACACTTTATGAAGTTTTTGTTACAAAACTTCCGATTCAAAATTCGGTTGAATCGAAGTTGGAGGGGGCCTGGCGAACTTTAACTTTCTTTTGGCGATAAATCGCTAATGTGGTTACCATGCAGGTTTGTTTATGGTAAGCCTATAAAATCTGTAATAGAGGATTCGACGCCATCTTCTCTCGCTTCTCATTTGAAATACCCGCCTTGGTGTCATTGTGGTACTTCATTTGCCTTCCAGGCACGACGCCATCTTTTTTTCTCTCTTTCGGTGAGTGAGTGACTGTGAGGTTTTATGGCGCAAGAGCCAATCTCTCTCTTTCGGAAGCTCCGAGTTTGAAACACCAGCTTTGGCGCCATCTCAAAAAAATCGCCAAGGGGATCCATCAAAGTTCGATTTTACCTGGAATGGATTTTACCTAAAAAAAAATGTAGCAAAATGGCTCAAAATTTTAATAACACTGCTTTTTGAATACTGTAATGTTATTCTATAAAATATAAGCTTCATACACAAATATTTACATGCATGAAAATAATTTTAATGCAAATTAAAGTAAGAAGTCACTAAGCTACGATTACGATGCAATATGAATACAGACAAAAAAAAACACCTGCAAAGCACAAATAACTACTCACAGAAAATCATTTTCAAATCAGAAATCAGAAATCATGATCAATAATATTTCAACAACATTTTTATATCTTAAATAAAAGAATCTTTCTGTAGTGGTGAGTGAGTCACTGGGAAAAAAAATGTAAACAAACACAGACGCGAAAATGAGTATGCGTACTTACTCATTTTAATATTCCTGTATTCTACCGCGTGTAGCGTGGTAAATACGAAATATAGTTCGAAATATTAAAGCAAACCATATTTGTTTTTGAAACCCACTTTGTAAAATACGTAGTCAGTATATAAAAGGAACTTTTATAGTCCTTATATCTGTAATAATTTTTTGAGAATGCTGATTTTCCATTTTTTTTTTTTTTTTGGTTTTGAATACTTGTAATGTTCACATTCGATAAAGGTATACGCTCAAATCTGATACAAACATACTCATTTCAAAATGAGTACGTCTAGGTATTCATTTTTGAGTATTTCTTTTTTCTCCGTGAGGGCTCTAAATTTCAACGTTAAATTTCATTTCTAAATAACTTTTTTTTTTCTCGCTGTATTCGGACACAACATAAAATCTATTTAAGTTAACTGTTTTTAAGATACAAGACTGTGGAGTTCATTGACATAAATTTTCTTAAATGATTGTTGATTTTACAATGAAGAATGCAGCCGAAAAATTTTGTTTAATCTTTATTACTGATTTGCGTATAAAAGGCTTTCTATGGATCATTTTTTCAAAAAAAAAAAAAAAATGTATGTACTTGCTATCTATACTTTCAATGAAATTCTATAAGAATGGAATGTTTTGAATGTATTATGTAATGCAAACATTTTTACTTTGGTTTGTTAGAGTATTCAAAAAACAATTATTTTGCGAATAAAGAACTACTTTACAATATCTGCCCTTACCGAAATGATCAAAATATTTACTTTTTCTATTATAAATATTTTTCAGGGATTCTTATAAGTAAATTCAATCCCTTTCAAATATTTCAAAGGACTGATTGAATCCACTTTATTAGAACATTATGAATAAATCTTTTTTATTATTATTATTTTAGTACTCCTTTTACTATATACCTTTCGTTTTATACAAGAAAATAAGAGCCAGAAAGAGACTCTGTCTTTTAAAAGAAATTTCAAATTCTTTTGAAAAAAGTTTAAGAACGAGAATACAATGATACAAACACGCTTACTTTATCCTTCTACGAGGTTTTTTTTTTTTTTTTTTTCAGAATCAGTACAATATAACACCCAAATGATGGAGATATCCAAAACATTTCATGACGCAATTTGCTCTATTTTATCTTCTTCCTAGAACCAAGCATTTTGTTCAGCAAAATTTCGCAAAAAACCCTACATTAAATATTTTGTCAAGGAGGCAGATATAATAGACTTATTTTGAAATAAATATTATTTCGTGCAAAAAGATATTTTAAAAGGAGACATTTTTCTCATAGATCAAGAGCTATTTTAATGTGAAGTATTAAGCGCGTATTTTATAGAAATGAATTTGTAATTGAGAACTGTGAGAATAATAAATTTATTCCTCAAAATATACACTATCGTTATTTAAAACCTTCCGCCAGCAGCTGTTGTATGCCAGAACGATTCGTCTTATGACGCGACGAAGTAGTCGACTCATTTTCATACTTCGTCCATTGATCGGATGTGTACAGAAGAGAAGGCATTGTGCATCGACCGAAACAAATGATAATCAGAGGGGGCTATACGCTGGGGTTTCTGAAACTTCCCAACCAAGTGCTACAAACATGACCTTAATTGTTTTTGCAACATGAACTTTGGGAGTAATTTCATGGAGCGCAAACCTTTGCCAGTAAATGGACATTTTTGAGCCCTTTATTGGTTCGAAAATGTTCATTTACTGGCAAATGTTGTTGTAATGTTCAGCAGGTAAAACACTCGCAGCAATTGTTGCTTGTAATGTTCAGCTGTTACGCTTACACCGAGCTCTAAAAGTCGTAATAGATATATCTCACCAGATGCATAAGAGAACTGTTTTCAGCGAATGGCTCTTTTTGGCTTTATTATTGCAGCTTTGCCGGCATACACCTAATGTTTTTTTGTTTGTTTTGTTTTGTTTTGGTCATAACATGTTCATCTTTTATCTCCCGTCATGATGTTCCACAAGAAATATGTTCTGTTTTGCTCATTTAGAAAATTCATGCACTTTAAGATCACCCATCCTTGTTTTCCTCTGGTTCAGTGCATCAATCTTCTTGCCTTTTTAATCTTTCTCATTACATGTAAACGATTAGAAATCCTTTTTTTTTTCCTCTCTTTTTTGCGATACACCTAATTATTCACCCAATCATTTCATCCATTTTTCCTTTGAGATGCATTTTTTAGCAATGTTTGCCAATCCACATGTACCGTTTACGTTCTCGCCCGCTAACATCTAAATCGACGTTTATAAAACGTTGAAATCAAAATGAGTTTGTACTTTACGAAATGAATTTATCTCCGAGAATATAACAGATTGATTAACATGTTTTTACAGTACTTTCTTCTAAATTAAATTTGTAACAAATGCATTGACAAATAACTGACTTATCACATCTTTCACCTTCGAAATAGAATCACATTTGCACGACAAGGCAATGCTAGATTGTAAGCAGTACTCATGATTCATAACATATAAAATTTTCTATTTCCAAAAAATTCCGTTTTTCACCTCCGTCTGAATAATTTTATTCAAATATGATTTTAAAAATTAACATTATAACACATGGATCAATAAGTCCCGAGACTGTGCGGTCGTTTTTTTTTTTTTGCGATTTCCTCCTTCAAACGCACCAGCAAGTCAATATAATAATCACTGTTGATCGATTTACCTTTTTCGAGGTAGTCAATGAAAATCACGCCATGCGTATTCCAAAAAACTGACGCCATGACTTTGCCAGCTGACTGCTGCGTTTTCGGACGCTTTGGACGGCTTTCGCCAGCTGTGGATGACTGCCGCTTCGACTCTGGAGTGTAGTGATGTATCCATGTTTCGTCCATGGTCACGTAACGACGCAAGAAATCTTTTTTGTTGCGAGTAAATAGCGATAAACAGCTTTCTGAATCATCAACTCGTTGCTGTTTTTGTTCCATCGAAAGCAATCGCGGCACCCACTTGGAAAAAACCTTTTTCATGCTCAATTTTTCATGAAGGATAGTAAATACACTTCCATATGATATCTGTGTCATCTCAGCAATATCACGGAGCTTCACTTTACGATCTTTCATTCTAATTTTTGTCACTTCACTCACATTTTCCGGTGTAACGGCTTCCACAGGTCTACCCGAGCGTTCCGCGTCATTTGTGTCGGTACGACCACGTTTAAACTCGGCAAACCACCGACAAATCGTTGCTTTTGATGGACAAGAGTCCGGGTAACATTTTTCAATCCATTGTTTCGCTTGCACGGTGTTTTTACCCATTAAAAAACAATGTTTTATCAGAACACGAAACTCGGTTTTTTCCATTTTTTAAACAAACTACAAAACGACTTTACTCCAACCTCGATAACTCAGCTGTTTCTGGTCCGATCGACTTAAAATTTTGACACGTTTCAAGCAAAGGTTAGTACTCTAGAAAGACCTGGTTACTGGTTTACTACGAGCGCCATCTCTGGGTTAGTCTTGGAACTTATTGATCCATGTGTTATATATATTTTTAAAAATCTGATTGTCACCAATATAAGTTTTGGTATGTGTCTTGTTATTCACAATAGTCAGAATTTTTTTTTTTTTTTTGCTCTTCATTTTACATTAAACAAAAAAGTAAAAATTATATTTCATTAATAAATATTATTTTTAGAAGAAGAATTTAATGCTAGCAATTAATAAAGTTGAAATTGTATATAGAATTTACATATTCACATATGTTTTTCTTAATTACTGTTGATTCCTTTTTGAAACATTATAATCAACTTATGATTAAATTAATTAATTATATTTCCAAAATACATTTAAAAAAAAATTTAATTCAAGGTACAAAATTGCACCTGTTTTTAAATGTTTGGAAATTATAGTAGCCCTAGATATATGTAGTTGTATGGGAAGTTAGTTTATAGTATTTTCGTGATTCTTAAGCAGTTAATTCTATTTTGATTTGAATTTTTATAAATATAAATATGTTCCAAAATTTCAATATGATTAATACCCGAGAATTTTATTAGAATTACAGTATGCAAGAATTTAAATAATTAGATTAGCGCTGTAACAACTTATTGAAAGTAATACTGGAAAGGGGACATCTTTCTTCACACAAGACATCATTCCCGACTTTTGTAGATTAGTGCTTCATGAAACAAATGTAAATTAATTAACTTAACATGCGTGATTAAATTATTCCTTTTCTTCCCCAAAGCGAAGCAAATTCTATCCTTATCTTTGTCTACCAACCCCTAATATGAACGCAAGATGGAATAAAAATTGCTCAATTTACATGGCGCATTTGAACTCGTCTGTAAAAATTAATGATTTGTAAAAAGTTGGCCACTTCTGCTCAAATCATGGAGTCTTATAAAGTTTAATGTTTGTTTAACCGTTACTCATTAGAATTGACTGGCGGCAACGCGTCACATTTTAGGAGTAGTATGAATGTAAATTTGCTCAAATTGAAAGCAGATTACAATGGCTCTCGCTGTGTTTGTTATAAATTGTTAAAAAGAAACTGTCATAATGTTCATATGTCGTCAGTTATTGTTATTAACCTCAATTATAAATATTTATCCCTAAATTTGCATAATAATAAAGCTTACTTATAGCATTATTTCTAGTCATAAAAATCAAAACTAATTACATCGCTCTGTATAAATAAACCATTTGCATTTAAAGAACTTTTATGTTATGCAATAAAATATAATGTATCATACTACAAAATGGCAGAATGATAAATTTGGTGTGAAAAAGACGTATAAATGTTACATTTTTCTGTTAAGATGAACTGAACTATTAAGCAAAAACGTTCAAGGAACTAATGAACAAAACCATTGCTCACATTTTAAAATGCATGTAAACTTACTTTTCCCTTTACATACACACACAGACAGAGATAATATCTCAAAATAAATACTAAGAATTCATGTATTTCATTTTAGCTTTTATTACAAAAACCATTATTTAATTTGGAAAGTAGCATGATATTGAGAAAAAAGTAATTAGTAAAATAAAATAAATGAACAAGGATAAATAGGTACATACTTCTCGTATCAACACAATTAACTTTCTTTTAAAATTAAATTTCAGGTAACGAACCAATTTATTTTATATAATTAAGGTTTTATTTATACTTCAATTCCAGCTGGAATATTATGGAAGGAAAAAAAAACATTATACAAGCTATAACTTTCATTTCAAAACAAAAATGGCCTATTCAAATTAAAACACAGCTGTATCTTTTACACATCTGTTCTACGCACCACCACCGAAACCATTTGCAGATTTTTTAAATTGGTATTTAAATTGGACTTTTAAAGATATAAAAACGAAGCACGATACAAAGACTACCAATTCAGTTAAGGTTAGCAGAATCTTTTGTTGATATGATGTCGTACACTTTGCTTTTGTTGATATTCGGAATAAGTAGCGTGATTTACACCGGAACGGTATGTATATTTTTGCTTAGCTTATTATTTTTTAATTACTGCTGTACAAAATTCAATTTCCTTTTAAATTTAAAGTTTGTGTTGGTATTTTTCAATTAACTAATTCTTGGTCTGAGTATAGTTAAATATATGCGCATAATTTAATGAAAAATACTTTTTATTCATCATGTTACATTTTTGGATGCTTCCAATTGCATTACTTCCTTACTCCCAGATGGCATTTAAATTACCGCTTCACACATTTCTTTTAGCAAAGTTGTTAATTACCCCAGCAGTTGTATATGCGATGTGTTTCAGTTTTTCGAAAATTACACATCCATTACAAATTGAAAAAAAAATTCATTTCAAAACTAATTAAGTTTAAGTAAACAAATAAATCTTGCCACGGAGTTTGATCAATAGATTGAAATTTTGTTAGAAGATGTTGAATGAAAATATTTCTCGGGATATTTTTAATTTCTTAATAAAACTACCATGTGAGTGATGCAGGATTTTTACTGCTTTGTACTAATTGTGTGTTTTAATGCTGTGTGTTTTTAATGTTAATTAATTTACAACATAAAAATAATTTTTCGTTATATTATTGTTATTATTAAAAAAATATGTAATTCTAAAGAAGTACCTTTAGAGAAAAGAACTGGCAACGGGAAGATGCACGCTGAAAACACACGACGGCATCTGCCAAGCGACCGTGATGTCCCAAGGATCGAGGCCATTGACATTTGTAAACGTAAAGGAGAGATATACACTAAAGAAAACATATTTCTAAATTAAGAGTTTCTATAGCAAAACTTAACTTTGAAAAAAAAATCTTTATTTTCGTGGCAATTGTCATTTTTTTCTATGATAAAATAACTGTAAAACATTTTAGGGGTTAAATTTGCCTATCTTCTGCCCAAAATAAAATTTTGTTTACACTAAACAATACATATTTTTAGAATTGAATTAAACAGTTATTAATATTAAGAGTTTTTGAGAAGAGTAATCATTAATGTTATGATCTTATTAAAAGATCTGGGTTAGCGTTTCATTTGATGGGCCTCTAGTATTACTTAAAAGGGTTTTAGCTAATGATGTCTTTTATTTTGACATATATTCAAGAGACGAAGTGGGCTTCTCACTCTCTTAACTGTTCACATTATTTTTCACGAGATGCTTAATGGCTTAGTTTTGTTTAATATTTATAGGAACCCTTCCTTCTCCCATCACTATTACAAACAATGATCTTTGTTGGATCCTGATTGTTTGCTTAAGTCATATTAAGAAGCCACACGAAGTCTGTTAACGAGAGATCTCGTAATTTTGAACCTCGGTCAAATGACGGTAAATTTTATCTAGTACTGCATTAGTGCTTCCTTTTTGCGAATCATATTGACAGTGCGGGTGAATATGTTTCATGCTAACACTTGAGATACTCCTTTAGATAATGTTGTAGAACAAAATTTACAGCTAAGTGTGATATTGATTGATTGTTTTATTAACGCCGTACTAAGAAGCAACACAAGGGCTGTTAATGACAATCCTCGTAATTTTGAATTTCGGTCAAGAGACCGAGCTGGCATCTCTCTATCTCAAATCTTCCTCACCTTAGTTGGGAGGATTTGGGACCTCGACAAGATTTGACGTGCCTCAGCCCCGCTACAAAGCGAGTTTTAGTAGCAACAGGGCTCGATGCCCCGACTCAATGAAAACAACGCCAGCCGAGGTTCTGTGACCAATGGCCATTAGGCTACCACCGCCGTGATCTTTATTGAGAAATCAGAACTTAAAGTTATAGTCTTGAATTCCTTTCAAGTTTTCACGCTTCTCTTAATAAAAGGAAAAACTATTACTTATAAACAGCAAATTAATGATAAATTAATTTGCTGTTTTTAACTAATAGTGAAATAAAAAAATAAATTTCTTTACAATTTTGTGATAAATTTCTTTACAATTGTGAAATATTTTTTTCTTTATTTTTCATTTCTTTTGAGAAGTACATTTAAAAATCATAAATTTTTATTTAAAAATAGACTTCACTGTTCTTCCAATGATGAATTTCTGTAAGTAAAAAAAATTATTTTAACTCATTTGTTTTTTCTTAGACTGTCCTAGGCTTAGAGGTTGAGGAACAACCAAAAAGGGGAATAAATATTTGTGGGATACATCAAATATGCATAGAAGATCAGTGTTGTGTAGGAGATATGGTTGAAGGATATTGTGTGGATAATCCAGCCGAAGGTAATTTTTAGTTTCAGATTTTGATTAATAACATTATGTGTATATATGTATATATATATAGTAATTTTTAGTTTCAGATTTTGATTAATAACATTATGTGTATATATATGTGTATATATATATATATATATCTTTGTACAAAATAGGATTTGGTTAAAGTACAATCTTTTCGCTATTTTAACCAAATTTTAACATTTAAGAAATTCAGTCAAAAATATTAAAGTTCAGGTTTTTTTTTAAATAATATTCTGAGTTGAAGAATATATTTAGATTAAATACTCGACTATTTCATTGATTATCTTGAAATTAAATATGTTAAATAATCATGAGAAATGCAGTGAAAACAATGTGTTACATTTTACTTGGACTGTTAATAATGGTGTAGCGTTGTATAATGAAATTCCTACAATGTGATTTTTCGTATGTTTTTTCAATGCAAATATAGAGTGTTTTTTGACAAAAAGATATGAGTAATCTACATATTACGAAAGGTTTATTCAAACTGAATCAAGTACATATTTATAAACACAAAAAAATAGTTTTTTTCAAGTATTGAATTATTTTTATCAATAAAAATAATAACTTTTACCATGTTATATTCAGACCCACTTTTACCTATAATTATTATTTAACGCCTGTACAATGAAAATACATGAAATACGAAGGGTAATCGGATAACTACAATGATCACTTAAATGTAAACGAGATATGTAGATAAAATTTATTCTACATATTAACGATCCTTGTGCACATTATGCTGTATATTGCAACTGTTAATTTTTTTTTTTTTTTTTTTTTTTTTTTTGGCTTCAGGAAGTTGTAGATTGAATTAACCTGCAGCATCGTAAGGTTTTAACTTATTATTCTGGGGTATAGCAAAGTTTCAATAATTTTTTTTAAAAAAATTAAAAAATAAAATCTATTTTTTTTACTCAATACTTTTAAGAGTTCCCTACGTAGTCATCCTTCAAAGTTATAAATTTCTCGCAGCGTTTTTTGACCTTTCGATAGCCGTCATTACAGAACTCTATTTTCTCCGTACTGATAGCCTAGATCTTGGTTATGAAAACTGAATTACAGGGTTCAAGTTTAAACAAGTAGACCCTATTTAAGGTACTCCGGTGGAAGGTATACACCATAAATACAGTCTGGCATCCAGTCCTGGACCCATCGATGTATTTCTCCGAGGTCCTCGAAAATTTTTTAAGAAGTACTTGCACTTTAGGATGAACGATCTCGTTGAAATATTTGTTAAGGATATTAGTTATAGGAAATATTAGTTAAGGGTTAAAATT
>BMAW01021582.1:3488-14640 GCA_019974015.1 Nephila pilipes | reverse complement strand
TTTTTTTCTGATGTATTACTTTTAATAAATTGACAATATCTAAAAAAACTGTTTCAATCTAAATAGAGTGTAAAATATAAGGTTTTAGGGCCCTTAAATAGTTTTATGGTACTATCTAGGCTTCTTGATAGAAACTATTTTATTATTATCATAATTGATTAAGATATTCCATTAGTCGGTCAAGATTATTTGCTTGATAATTATAAGTCATGAGATAATTTTATGATGTAATTCAAAAAAATTAATAATAACTTAAGCAATTCTTTGAGATTAAATACTACATGCAGTGTTACTTGTTTAATCTTTCGACTCTGATTCTAAATCTTTATATCAGATACTAGATATATATTCAATAAATATTTTGATCCTTTAAAAAATGTCATGATAATATAATTTTATAAAAATATTTCTTCATAATATAACATTTTAATTTTACAAATTCACAAATTTACAATATGTAAAATACTATTCCAATATATTTTTCTAAAAATAAATATGTCTAATTTGTTTGTCAGTATTCAAAATTTTTTTGTCAGTTTGTCAGTTTTCAATGTTCGAATGAATATGTTTCTGTCTAATTTTAAAATGTACTTGAATTACAAAATTTGTCTCATGATTAAATTTAATTTATTATTAGGTGCTAAATAATCTTGCTAAATAATTTTTAAATTCTTAGTTTTAATTCCTTTTGATATAATTACTGGCGTTGATTTCCTATTTTTCGTTTACTAATGCAAATAATTGTATTCTCACAGGTCGGAACAATTAAAATTGACGAAAGGTGTGTTGAAGGAGACTTACAAACTACTCCAGCTGAACCCGAACCAGACACTGAACCGGAACCTGAGACTGAAGCTCCAGAAGAATAAAGTATTTTAAGAAGTCAAGTTATAAGAAAATATTTTCGAATACTTCGAATTCCTTAAAATGCTTTTTTTTTCATTTCACTGTTTTTAAAAACCTTTTTTTATAATAAACGTTTTTACAATTTGTTTGACCTTTATTTTTTAAAAAATTACATTCAAAATTTGTAAATGTCTATAAATAATTATCTTCTAATTAAGTAAAGCATAAGAGCTGCTAATAAAGATGAACACAATAATCCTATTCTTTGCATTGAACTTAAATTTTTAAATAATGAACCCTATTAATAATAAATTATTAATTTCGATTTCTAACCCTTTAATAGTATAAAATAATTTTGTATAAATTTCTTCACACATATCTAAATTGCGAAAAGAACGTGTATATGATTTCAACTAAGTATAAAAAGGAAAAATAGTGTCACTTGGTTTTCTAAGGTTCAAATCCGTAAAAGAGATTCATAAAGCAGTTACAACTAAAAATTTTCAATTTTTTATAGAAAAAAAAAACACGTTTGGAAGAAAGTTTGAGTCAATATTAATAAATGAGTTAATGCTAATTACAAGTTCGTATGAGTATGAATGAATGCTATAACTTCATAAGTAATTTTACATTGGCTGTTCAGTTATACGACGGAACTTTTAGTTTCATTTTAATTAACTTTACTGTCCTTTTAATAATAGAGTAATGAGACAAACCACGTAATTTTGTCCAAACGATTTACAGACGTAAATGATAACCATAAACATATTCCTTATTCGTCTATGAAAGTAGTTCAAATTAATGAAGTCAAAGTGAGAATTAAAGTAGATAATTGTGTATATATGTCGAGACGTTAATTTAACAAATTGAATCAATATGTATAGTATACATGTTATTGTTTATCTCAAGTTTTCCCATTTTTTTACATTTCTATTATTATGGTATCAAGTGACCAAGCTGAACATAACTTTTTTCCTACTACTATACTATAAACAAATAAAATAGTAGATTTAAGCATGCCCATTCTCCGTCAAAATTATTAAATTTAAAAAATATATCTCTGAAAAAAAACCCATTTAAATTAGATTGAAGGATCTTGAGTAAAAAGTGTAATTAAAACCGATACACTACTTCAAAAAAATTTCTAGATAACATTTTGGATAAGAAAATGTCAGTTGCAAGTACAAAGTATAAATTTAACCTTACAAGATAATTATAAAATATTTCTTGTTTTGAGTACAAGGCTCTAGATGGTTTTACATTTTATTACATTTAGAATAATTACATCACAGTTTAAGGTTTTAATGAGTCAAGTAAAACATTAGGGTATATATTAATTAAATACTTTGATGTATTAAGAAGAAATTTTAAATGTATTTTTTGCCGTGAATGCTTTAATCGTTAAAAGAGATGTTTGATCTAGCTGAACATTAAATTTAAAATTCGCTCAATTGTTACAGTTTAATATTTTTTCAGCCCATTTTCTGAATAAGTATAAAAAGTAGTAAGCTAAACAAATAAAATTCACCAAACAATCCCATATTTTATGGATATTTTACTACGCAATAAAAATAATATCAGGCGTTGTAATTTATTTCGAGTCATCAATGTTAGTTCTTTTTCATGTGATCATATTTCTCCAAAAATTTAGTTTATAATTACTTGGCTTCTTTGCAGATAGTTCGAATTCTTGCTCGCACAATGTCTGGTTTCATTACCTTAGTAAAATAACATTGTCAAATGTTCTTATAATATAATTTATTAACTTTAAAATTTATAATATCTCTTTTCAGGACTATAAAGAGGAAAAATTGCTAAAAATTGTAATTCCTCAGTTGGAAATCTGACATTTGGTTACTAGTGTCAGATTTAGCTACTCATTGTCGTATTGCAGTCGTCAATAAAGTATTGAAAGGGGATCAAGGGCTATTTCATTGAATAGGGCTCTCTTTAATTGATTCAAGTGCAGTGGAGTTATTTCTCACCAAATACTTATATCTATAAAATTTAATCAAATTTGAAGCAATGAAAAAATAATAATGAATGATTGATAGTTATCTCGATATTATTGACTGAACTTTTATGCATTCGAAAATATGCAAAATGTTACTAATATATGTAAAGATAGGTGACACCGTAAAATGCTAAAATGTTTGCATTTCTTAATTTGATGGTAATAAAATTGAGAGCGTTTTGTTGATTCAATAGATATATTATTTATAAGATTGTGATTAATGGAACGCTAGAAAATTGAATTTTTAATCCCTAAACAAATGTGTCACTCCACAGAGAAAAATTTCTGTATTTGTATTACCTCAAAATGTGGCTTTCCTGAATTCTGATATACTTTTCTCAAAATCTATTTTATTCGTAATGCGGATATTTTCTAAATTACAAATTGAAATTTTTGAGTGTACAGTAAAAGTAATTCTTCTCTAATTAACATTCATACATTTTAAGTGTTGCTCAGTATTTATGTAAAAGTTGATGGAGATTTGAATGATAAAATTTAAATTTGAAGAAATTTTTTATTAAATTTAAATTTTGAATATTAGTTATACATTGAACGTATAAAATGTTATGTTTCCATACACTCTTGATTTTTTTCTCGTTATAAATGCATTGAGAAATAGTTATGTATATAAAAGTATACATATTATGTACAAAAGTTAGAAATACAAAAAAAGTAGTTATTGATTATTAATAATTGATCGTACATAATTAATAAGTTTAAGAAAGTGATTTTTCTGACAATATATTTGTATATGTGTGTTAAGATAGGATTTTCATTGCTGCAACGTCTCAATTAGCATGTGTTATCTTCCGTACTTAAAGCTGTATGTAGAGGGTGTTTTTTTTTTCCTTTTCTTTCTTTCTTTCTTCTTTTTTTTTTTTTTTTTTTTTTGTAATGGGACTAGTGTGGGATATCACATTCCACCCTCAGATCAGATCAGACCGAGTCTCCCAACGGAGTGGACAAATGTATACAGGAGCACATGTAACGCGGGGTGATTGAGTGCTAAAAGTAATATGCACTTATCACCAAGGAAATGGGGAAGGAAGTGATATTAAATGAATCGCGAGGTGATAGAGTGCTAAAGATAATTTATACTGATCATTATATTATCGCGAAAGGCTTTTAAATAAAAAAGGATTGTTACTGCTACTAAAAAGTGTGTTTGAAATGGCATATTTATATCAAATTCTTCCACAAATTCCATTAGGTCACATTTCAATCTTTTTGATAGGAACGACACACTTAATGCTTCTTTGTTATACAAAACAAATCCTTTCCGTAACTAATCACTTCCAGTCGCATAAGGAAGGCGAAAATTATTCACCTTTCTTTTTTGTTTCTCGCAGTCCTGTTAAGTAAATGTTCTACAAAGAACTTTTTTTTCGCACAATCTATTACATAATGCAGGGTTGAATATTTCACATTACACACTTTCGTTTCTTTCACGTTTCAAGGATGTCCAACAAAGCACATCTTTTTTTTTTTTTTTTTTTCTTATTAACAATCCTGGTAGGTTAACATCCAGCAAAGAACATTCCTTCACCTTAACTTTTACTTAAAGTCCTTATTACCTTTCACCTTTTAGCTACACTATTTTTCTTTTTCACTTTCACTTATCTGCTTAAAACTTCATATGATATCAGACACACTTTTTAGTAATAATAACAATCCCTTATTATTTCAAAACTTTTCGCATTACCTTGGTTATCAGTGCAGATTACCGTTAGCTCTCAATCACCTCGCGTCACATGTGCTCCTGTTTATATTTGTCACCTTCGATCGGAGATTGTCTGATCTAATTTGAGAAGATTGTGAGATATCCCATTCTCATCTTTTTCCAAAAAAAAACCGCCCTCTACAGGCGGGCTTAAAGCACGTGAAAATAACACGTGATTCAATTTCCGTTACTGTGACACCAGTCAAAAAGCTGGCATTCGTATTTTGGGGTGCGTATGATAGTTTGTTCATCGACTATCTTGAGAAAGGTAAAGCTATATATAGCAAATATTACATAGTATTATTAGATAGATTGAGTGTAGAAATCAAGAACAAAAAGGCCTAACATGCAAAAATTGCTGTTCCTCCAAGACAATGCCTCGTACCTTAAGTCGATGAAAACAATAATTAAATTGAATGAATTAATTACTTCCTCCCCCCCCCCCCTTACTTTCCAGATCCGGCCCCAAGAAACTATTGGCTCTTTTCAGACATCAAATGATGCGCAAGAGAAATAAATTTTGCTAAAAAGAACAAGTGACTATCGAATATTCGTAGAATAGCGAAATACAGACTTTTAAAAACGAATCTAAATATTAGCAAATATTTAACATAATATTCACTAGTCGTAATTTTTTCGTCCCTTAATTCGCAGCATTCCTACATTAATTGAGAATTATAAGATAGTTTCTTGAAATATATATATGGATAACTGTCTCATCTAGAACCACATAAATAAATTAGAAATCGCAGAAATTTTAGCAAAATTAAATTACAACTTGTTAGATACCTTAGAAAAAAATATGTGAATTAAATATTTTATTTTTAAACGAAGTACGTAACACATTTACATTAAAATATCAATTTGAATAACTTGTTAAATATTATGTCTGTGTATGAAATTAGATGAAGTAAAAAATGGGTAATTAATTAGAACTAATTGCAGATGCTTTTATGACCTCGGAAGCGTTGTGATTCTTATCGCGAACTCTTGAGTGGCTTTGTTTCGGCAAGTTGTGGGTTCGATTCCTGATACTACTGAGGATCTTCCACTTTGGGAGTCTGATGCACATTAAATTTGACGATGTTTCAAATGATCCCATTTTCGTGGTATTGAAGTTTGAAGGAAGAGGTTTTAACTAAGTTGTCATCCTCGTCACTTTACTATAGCTCAAAAATGTGAGGCTAATAGCTTTCATGTTTTTCTATGTGCAACATTACTAAGCAACCAAAAAATTGCAGCTGTTTTTTTTATTTAAAAATAAGATTTTCTTTTAATGATAAAAATTATAAACAGATTAAAGAAATACCTCTAGATAGAACATATAGTAAAAGTCTAATCAATATTTACTTACATTTTTATAAACAAAATGTTACAGGCAGAAATAAATTCACTTTGTTAAGATATCAAAATAAAGTTAACCCAAATTTTAAACTAGATTTATCATTTTATCCTTCTTATTTAAATCTGATTCAAACTAATATAATTTCCTATGAAACTGTTCATTTAGATATTAACATAAAAGTTGAAATATAATAGTATTAATAGATATATTTTTGACATTAGAAATAGTTTTTTTCCTCATTAATAGAGTTCTGTTTTTTGATAGTAAGTTATGCTTAAATATTTATAGAAATATATTATTTAATTATATTCTTCAGAAAAATATATTAAATTAGTAAAAGTATCTTTAAGTTTTCAAAATTATTTAAATAATTTCTTTCGTATTTAGGTTGAAGCTGATAATACAATTAATTTTTTTAAAAATAAATTTAAAATGCAAGAATTATAAAATAGAATAATTTTTCATTGCATTTAATTTCTATTTGGTTTTATTTATTTATTTATTCTCTTTTTTAAATACCTTAAAATGTTTGTAAAGTTTTTTTTCTAATTTTCAGATTTCTTTTTATCGAATTTAATTCTGATTCTTAGATCATTATGTTTAATGACTTGAGTTTCTGGCGCCAAGAGTTCATCTTGAACTAAAATGACGTAATTAAAGTTGCTTCAAGATGAGTGATTCTTCTTTTATTTTTATTTCGTAAATTTAACTATACAGATTTTTGTTCATTGGAGCTAGTTATTTTTGTGTTGCAGTTTTCATTCTATTTAGATTTAAATTGGAGTTTTCATATACTTTTCCTTTTTGGTTCCTTATTTTCGATTACTGCTGACCTTATTTTCTCATTTTGCTACATTAGGTAGTGCTTTTTGTTTAATATAGCCATTACTGATCTTGAAACTTTGATCATTAGGATATGTTTAAACATAATATCCCTATCCTATTCTAGTGGTAATATTACATAACTTTGTTTCCATTTTCATTTTTAAAGGATTTCCTGTTTTCGTAAAAATATTTCTTGCTCTTTGACTATAGATATTTCTCTTTTTTTTTAAGATTTTGTACACTTTTCTTAAGTTTTTTGAAATAAATTACTTCTTTTAAGATTTAAAAGTATATAATGGTTTAGGTTTTTTCCAATACTTGCAAATAAAAAGTTCTTAATTAAGTATTTTCAAATTTACTTTGATTCTGTTCGCATCTTATAATGTATTAATGTTTATTTACATTTATTATTACTATTATTGTTATTATTATACAAAAACTGTCATAAATTTGATCAAATCCACCTCCTTCAAAGACTTTCTGGTTTCAATTCTTTGATATCAGCCGTTTGCATGTTGTTAAAACACATCGCTGCCATTGTATTTGATAGAATTATAATTTCAGAACATACAGCTGATTTTTGTACTACGAAACTTACACTTTTGTCAACAGGCCGGCAATTTTTTTTCCAACAGGCATTTAAGGTCGATTGGTGCAACTGCTTTATGACAATAGAAGCACGTGTAATGCAATCTATAATCGTAAGCTTTCTCCGTGCTTCCACAACAGTCAAATTTCTTTCTTTTATTGAGTCTAAAATATGTTAAATCATTTGCTTTATGTAGTATATTTTAGATGCTGCTATAATACCCTGATTAAGTAGCTGAATCAGAGAGGTACAAACAGCATTTGAATATTTAGAAAAAATATTTAGAGGGATTCGTGTTAGAACAAAAAATTCGTTCGTGTAAAAAAGTATATTGGTGAACCATGCAAAAAAAAGAGTTGGGTATATATACATATAATATTTAGGTGTGGCTTTTAAATAGTGAGACTGAACCAATAAAACATACGTATTTACATAATTCCACCTTAAGAGAGAGTTAAAAGTCGCATTGGGCAAGATCCGGTGAATAATGTGGATGATCTGACACTGGGATACTATATTTGACTAGAACCTCTAGACAGACAATGCGAAATGATTGGTCGTTCCACAATTCGGACCGTTTTTTTCCTTATTCTTTCACGAAGTTCGGCAAGAACGTGAATGTAATAATGTTGATGTATAGTTTGACATTTTAGAAACAGAGCGGAGGTACACAATTCCATGAAGACCGAAAGAAACTAACATTGTTTGCTTTGAATTTTGATTTGCTCATTCGAACTTTCTTGGCTCTCGATGAAGATGGGCTCCTCCAGAACATGGATTTGAGCTTAGTTTCAGGATCATATGAGAAACTCTGCGATTTGTCACACTTATCCTTCCCAATAAGTTTGGGTCATTTTCTATGGCATTCAAAGTGTTAGTACACTTTGAATGCCATTTTGTATTTTTGTGAGATTCTTGTTGTTCAAGCGTGAGAAATTTCAGCCCCATTTTTGCATACACTTTTTTCTTAATTCGTACAGTCGCAGAAATTGCACGAATGTTTAACCGATAATCTGAACGAATCATGTTACCGATTTTTTCAATATTATCATTCGCGTTTGACGTGGAAGGGTGACCTAGGAGTGAATCATCAACTTATTGTGAAAATGCCTAAAAAACTCAAAAACACGTGTACGCGATAAACATTAATTGAACTACACTTGTTTTAATAAATTATAAGTTTCAGTAGTGATTTTTCCCAAGTTTCGTGTGAAATTTTAAAACAGTTAGCTGCTTTATACATTTATAATTTTTCTGAAGAAATTTAAAAAATTAAAAAACCCTAATGCAAATATGAAGTCTTCGGCTAAACGTATTTGTTTTCAGAAACTAGATGCACTGAGTTCGAATGGGAAGGCTCCAAGTTAAACAGCTGTCGGTAGCTTATGTTTGGCGAATGCGTATCTCTTTTATAGCAGCAATAGTCTCATTATTTAATAGCCACACCTTCTTATAATATATATATATATATATATATATATATGAGGGTGGTATATTTATGTATATGCAGGATGATTATAATTCTAGATGAATTTTCAAAAGGCTATAGAAAAGAAAGACCGAACAGAATGGCCTGACATTTCAGGTGATTATACATTTTTTTTTTACATGAAGTTATAGAATTTTTCTTTGCGAATGAAAAAGAATAGCTCAAAAGTGGATAGATAGAGGGCGCTGTACTAGTCTTAAGAGGCTAAAATTATTTTCAGTAAAATATATGCGAATGTTAAAATACTAATAAAAAGATGTGACATGTGCACCATAAATTACACTTGGGATAAAAAGGCGAACAACAAACAATTTCTGTTATTGCGTCTGAGAAGGTTGTCATGACTCTATCATTGAAGGATTGGGCTCTGCTCCTGAAGTGCATTTACAAGAACGATGACTGCTCGGTAATTGCATTGAAGAATTTCCGAACATAAAAGAGTTGAAAAAAGGCCTGTTCTCTTGACTACATTCGGTTTGAAGAAAAGGACTGATAAATTCGAAGAGGCGGGTTCATTTTACATGAAATGTGGGAGAGAGAAGAAATCAATTGCTCCGACGTCAGAGGAGATGTATTAGCTCTAGCATTGAATGAAAAGTCAAGCAGCACTTTCGGAACATGTAATGCAAGGAGAATTGCTCGATCTTTAGATATACCTGTTCATAACTGTTGTCAAATTTTACGAAACGTTCGGAAATGCTATCAATTCGGTATTACGCGCATTTAGGCGTTGGTACCTACTAACCTAACAAAATGATAACCTTTCTCCCTTCCATTTCTTGCTCGAATGGAAGTGGACAATGCATGACCATGGAACATTTTGTGGACTGACGAAGCCTATTTCCAATTCCAAGGCCTTGTAAGTACTCAAAATTGCAGAATATGGGCAAGAAAGAATCTGTTCCAAATGTAACCCTGCAGCTTCGTTCTCGAAATTCACTATGTGGGGTGGGTTTACGACAGCATTTATCGTTGTCCCTTTCTTTTTCGAGAAGAAATGTCTTTCGGGTCCTGTCTCTTATGTAAATAACGGACACGTTATGAATCTCATTTACGCAACCAGTTCATGCTATTACTGCAACAGCGCTGATGTGCGGATGGCACAATTTTTATGAATGGTTAAGTCCTTCCATACATTTCAAATTCAGTGAATCAGCTGGATTTTAGAAATGATAAAATCATCACTCGCCATTTTCTAATAATTTGGCAGCTACAATCATGTGACCTGAACCCTTGTGACTTCTGGCTATGAGGTTACCTAAAACATGTTGTGTACTGGACTCCGATCGCGAACTTAGCGTTATTGAAAATACCCTTTGCGCAACAAATTCACAACATCACAATTGATACACTACGATCTGTTGTGGAATATGCTGATTTTTGGGCTTTGAACTTGAGTCAGAAAACGATGCACAGCATTGTGGTATATATGACGCATATTGGTGAGAGAAAATTGTTGTAACATTTTACCTCCTTTGTATAGGAGGGGTTTACTAGCACATTGGAAGCGACGCAGCCTGTACTCCAGAGAGGTAGAGACGAAACGAGTTCAGAGGTATGTAAAATAAAGTTGTTGTTTTGATACAGATCCGGAATTGTCCTTATGCCCATATGAACATTCGTTGAAATCCCTAGAAAGTGAGAAAGTAAATATCGATCAAAATATTCCACCATATTATCCTACAGCAATTTTGATACAGGATTGATATCGATTACTTATAGTAGAAAAATGTAACATAGAAAAAAGAATAAATTTCTGAATAGATCGAAATCTGTATTTACACATCAATGACCATACTGGATATCACTACATAAGAGTACGAAATATCTCATTTTTGAGAATATTTCCAGTTGTTATGTGATAGTTGATAAGCTATTAGAATATACGCTAAGTATTCCCCTTTCTTAAAGCAATAAGTGAATATTCTCTTTTCAGGGTGATTAACATTCAATAATGTTATGAGTAGTATAAACGACTTTTGTTATTTCGCAGAAGCTAGATTTTGCTACACAAATTAAGAAACTAGTTTCAGATATCTCTGCTCCTACGTGAAAATGTATAATCTGACAATAGAAACAAAAGATTAATGTATGCCATTAAGAAAATACAAATGTTTAGCAGTTAAATGCGTTATATTCTAATTATGTTGAAAGCTTTTTATGAATGCTGAAAAATGTTAATGAAAAAGTTACACTTTCATTTTCATTAACAGCATTTTTATTTCATTTTAAAAGGAATTAAAATGTTCCCTCAATCAATCAAATATCTACGCCAGTAAAATAGATACATTTGTATTTTTAGTTCATTTTATTTAAAGTCTTAC
>BMAW01021579.1:0-14351 GCA_019974015.1 Nephila pilipes | reverse complement strand
TTACATTGTGCTTCCAAAGAAGGTCATAAAGTGTTTTGGGTTGGACAAGCCTGATCTAGAAAGTCATCACTTATCGTGAAAGTTTAGTTATGTTGAAACCCTTTAATATGCAGTTCGTTTCAGTTGCCAATTAGTATAAACTTTTTAAAATGAACGTGAATACACTAAAAAATGTAGAAAGCATAGAACGAAAATAATTTGTACTAAATGACGTATCAAAACTGGAGTTCACACACAAATATTTTCCTATTTATTTAAAGTTATTCTCTTTGTGAAAAATATGCCAATTTGTTTTAAGAAAATGGCGATTTCAACATTAGAAAATGTGCTTATAAGTATTTCTTGTTGTACATCGCTATGTGTGCGCAAGAAGATTCGGACTCTTAAAGTCTTCATGTTACTTTTTCACCTTTCATATAAATATTGCATTTAAAACATCCAAACTCTAAGTTATACGAAGAATCTTAGTTGACATTTCCCTGTAATGGATCTCTTATGAAGAAAAAGGGACTTTACAAAGATTTCTTCAGTAAGCAAAACGAATAACCCCGAATCTTGACAACTGATTTGGTGACATTGCGAGAAACTTGGCGACATTTTGTAACAAATGGAATTTTTCAGACAGTGCTGGAATCTTAGCGAAATCTCGATTGGAAGAAAGTTTCGGACATTTTCTTTCACTTTCGTTGTGACGTCACAAGAACGTCACCGAAACAAGTATAAAGATGCTGAGAGTCTGAGGCAGAGGATTCTGTCTGATTTTGGAATCAGCTTTAGAGATCGATAGGGAAATCCACTGGAAGTGGAGCTACCAAGGAGTTATCGATAAGGAATCCGAGTGAATTTGTTGGTTGATACTACAAGGATTTGTCTGTAGTAAGAAACTAATAAATTGGTGAGTTGAGCGTTGCTGATGTAACTGTGACTGTTATTACAATTACTGCTATGTCCCTGTATCTGAGTCGCTAATCTGTATAGGTGCTGTGTTTCTAATTATTAATAGTAATATCAATTTGGCCACTGTGAAAGATAAATATTTCTGTTGTAATTTTTAAGAATGTTGCTCAACTTTAACCATGAGGGAAATAATTTAATTAATTATGAAGCACAAAGAGAAGAATAACAATTAGTGCTTAATTTCACTGAGAATAGTTCTTAATTCGCTTTTAAATTTAATTTTAAAAATTATTTTTATATAACTGAGACCTTTTCATAACGTTTAATCCATTCTATCAGAAGCATGTCTGATTTTATGAGGTATTAGTTCCTCATTATATATTATTACTTACTATTCGTCTTAGTCGGTAAGATAAGCTTTATTGCTAGACTAGTTTTAAAAATCATGCTTTCTTCATCATACTTTATCCTTTTTTAAATGCATTTAAAATCAGTTTCTTCTTACTTGAAACTGTATAGAAATTGAACAATCATATTTAAAACTATTTAAATCAAGTCTCAGGTGCTAAATTACATGAAAACATTGCATTTAATTGAATTTACATAAATTGTTGCAATACAGGGTTATTCAAAATGAATCAACTGATTTCAAAATGCTATATTTTCATGAATAAACGACACAAAATGATTTTAAATAGTACATGAATGCAAATAGAAAACATGGAAGTTTTTTAAATAAGTGTTTGATGTAACTTCATTTAGTTACACGCATAATATCAATTCGATAAGTAAATTCCTGCCCAACACGTTGTAAATTGCCAGTGGTAATGGATTGTGCAGCAGCAGAAATACGTTGTTTAAGGTAAAATAAATTTGTTTGTGATTGTGGAGCACACACTTTCTATTACAAACTCGAAAATTTAAAAAAAAATAACATGGGGTCATGTCAGGTTATTAGACGATGGAATCGCTTATCAGATGACTTAGGTGGTCAGCTGTGTAACATCAAGTCATCTGGTCCACTGCTACCGATCCAACTGAGAGATACAGCTTTTGAAACAGCTTTTGCGAAATAGCTTCACGAAGAACCCACCAGAGACCCATCTATTTTCAATATACAACTTCCATAGTTTTCACTTTGCAATCATGTATTATTTATCAATCTGTATTGTTAATTTTTCAAAATATGGAATTTTGAAATAGGATGAATTGTTTTGATTAATCCTGTAATTCAGACAAAAGGTTTCTGTTTTCTCGTTCTGTTAACTGTCTTACTATTTTTTTTTTTTTTTTTTTTTTTTTTTTTTTTGTAATGCGTGACTGTGATTCTTAAATTATTAAAACAGTATGGATGCAAAATTTCAGATAACAAGAATAATGAAATAATCTAGGTATTAATTTTATATTATAAATGTGTATGCTGTTAAAATAATGAACTTTACTTCAAATTCCCTCATAGTTATTTAAGGAAAGAAAGGATTTCGAGTCTCCTTCATTCAAAAAGAGGAGATACAGTAGATTTATGATCACAAAAACATCAATATTCATTTCGAATATGAAGTGTAATTAGTGAGGGAATGAAAGAACCTTTCGTTTAAAGCAGTATCTCTTGAAGGTAACTATTCCCTGAGTACTTCTGCTTTCACTAAAATTGAATAGATAAGAGTATTTCGATCACGAGTCCTGTGTAATCATTGGATGAAGTGCACTTTGTGCACGTGAAGAAAGGCGTAAGTTGAGAAATTAGAGCGCGGTAATTGCATGATGAGCAACGTATTAACTGTTTTACTGTTCAACTCATTATCATGAAGATTTTAGTTTTTAAGAGAATAATTAAAAGTTCGTTAGTAAATGAATCATGAATATACTTAAAACTCTCTTCAGTATAAGGATCTGTGAATTATATTGAACAGCTATTTTTGTTAATTATAATGTTTCTCTTCTACAATGTTTAAGAAACAAAAAGTCTTGACGCGTAATTTTCAAACTACAAACTGATTGAGATGCATTTCCGTATTATATTTTCATTATCGAAAATTTTTGTATTAGTTCCAAAATTCTTATTTTCAGAAGCATTTAGAATGAAGTAAAATATACGTAATCCAGACAAAACACCCGAATTTCTGTTAGAGGATTAAAAATAAATTCTGCTTTTCTAAATGATGGAAGATGAAAAAGGTTCTATAAAAGATTATACCACGGTATGTCGGTGAATGTTCAGGTCTTTGTGGCTTTGTTTGAATAGGAATGTGATAAATCTCTTATCCAGTTCCTGTCATGAAATTGCTGAAAGCTCTCTATTAGACTCGCTTATGCTCGTTAAATCAATAGAGGCTGAAAGTCCTGACGTTTGCTTATGTGAATGTTTGAAGGGAGGGTTCCTACAATGATGTCATTCTCGTCACTTCGCTTCAGCTCAAATTCATGTACGAGATGATAAACCAACAGCCCTTAAGATATCATTAATGAACCGTTAATCAATTAACTTCCCAATTTTTTTTTCAGCAGAAACTATCGTTTCTCTCCATTTGACACGGGTTTTAAAAATAAATCAAATCGTATAAAGAAATTTATATGATATATATGAAGAGGACGATATTGGCATTTGTAAATTTTTCGAAGAAGAAAATAAATTTGTCACTCGATTGCCACATCGAAAAAAAAGAAAATGTGCCCGACTTTTATCTATTTTTATTGAAATATTGAATATTAAAATCTGAAATATTTGTTATATTCCACATGTTGATTTTCAATACTTAAAAAAAAATCAACGTAATTGCAATTTTCATATGAAGATCTCGCAAACGTGAAATATATTGTAATTAAATGAAACAAATGTAATGAACATTTTGGAAGAAAATTTGATAAAAAAAAATGCTTCAATCAGACATTAAGATTATTATATAACAACGCATAATTTAAGAAAAGTTTCTTTACTTACTCTATAACCATAACTTAAACTAGTGTTTTGAAGTCATATAACTTTACAAAAGATACAAAAAATTTTATATAATCGTATGTACGAGGGTTCTTTAATGAGTCCTTGGAAATTCCTAGAGATGGTGCTCGAAGCATCGAAAATGGTTGGTTTTTAGTGAGCATCATGACTCACTAGACAGTTATTCAATCTCAGTTACTCGTACTCGTGATAATGACGCCTTTCGCACATCAAATATTCTTCATCATAACTTTCCGGAAGATCAGACTATCCTTTCCGTCTTGGGAGCAGATTCACCGGAAGCAGCCCACCTTTTGATTTTTACTTGATTTTCGGAGCAGAACGGTGAAAAATGTGTCAATATTTAAAGAAAGAAAATTGTCTACAATATAGAAAAAAAATTACATTTGAAGTATTAAAAAAAACACACACAAACATGTTTAGAGAATTAATGAATGAATATGTCATACTGCTTCTGGAACATAAAATTATCGGTTGCACGAAATTATCGGTTAGAAAAGAAAGAATTCCTCTTTTCTAATTCTTCACAAGAGAGATGCATTATGTGCTCATCGCGTATGACATCAGCTTTCATTCATCTAAACACTAAAAAGAACAATCTGCGTTATTTCAATAATGAAACTATGTATATACATAAAGTTATTTCGAATGATTTTATAGCCATCTGGTATCCCTTAATGCTCGGTCATCTATCTAAACGGAAGAAAAATAGAATATTTTTCATTGCATAATCTTTGCGTGTGATAGAAAAAATAAGTTGTTACACTCCATTAAACAATTTCGATGCTGGCTGCATGGTGTTTGATGCTGTGCCTAGCCACTGCTAGAGAGCTCAGAATTTCGACATTTTCTATGATCCGATGTATCTTAATTTTATCTTTATGGTCGATTTTATAAAATAATATCGAACTAAGCATCAATTTTCTATTTTAAGAATCAGAGGATAAGCACCATGTTGCCTTGTCCATGAAGCGGCCGGACCTATATACATAATAAAGTATACTTCAAATGCTAGAGAAGGAAACGTTATCTCATATAAATATCCCGAGACTCACCATGACTCAAAATTTATGTTCTTATGAAGAACAGAGTTTACACGGGCATTCTTTTGTCGTATTCCACAATTCCAAAATTGAATGTATTTATTTTTCGTGCTGTTGTGCAGTGATTCATAGAGTAATGTATCTACATACTGAAATATAAGTGTCCAAAAGAGAATATGAAAAGTTTTGCTATAATTCTGGACTTGGCGACATTTCTGATGACTTGGCAACATTTTTCGTAATGTGGCTACTAAATTGGAGCGGAACGCTCATTTGTAAACCACGACTTTTCTAGACTCGAACTGTTTTGGCTCTCGAAATACAGGCGAAACTTCTAGAAAGCTAGATTTCTCGCATCACACCGCTATAAAAGGAGGACAGCTCCTCTGTAGTCAGTCTTAGAGTTGGACGAGCTTCCAAAGCGGCGAAGTTAAAAAACATCTGCGATCATCTTGGCCATTGAGTAATGTAAGAGTACTTCATCCCATATCTGAATTTTTGACTGTTGCTGTAAATAATCGACTGTAAATTAAGTTATTTGAAGCCAAGGAACCTGGGTCATCATATACAGTCAATTACTTACATACCTCCTTACATACCATATTTGTACCTCCTTTTGTAAGTAAAAATATGATATACGGTGCAATAATTTTCCACGCAAAACTATAGCTTCTTTCTTAACTGTGCATTAAAAAATCAGCTATTATCCTGATATCTACAAAAAAGTGCAGAAAATTGCACCATAAAAGTATAAAACACTGTATCCAAATCTTATCTACTCCATAAAAATGTATTCTCTTTTCATCTCCAATGAGGTAGAAAAATCAGCGTCTTAACAAACGACGAAGCATTCGAACAATATATGCATATTCTTGTCACTGTTACATTTTTTTTTCATCCAACTCTATTATTTTTTAGTACATTTTTTAAAATCGTAATCATTTCATCTTTACATCTGCTCTTTCAAAATAGCCTTTCGTTGGAGGAAATTTGAAGGGAAGGAAAATTTGGAATAAAGATAGGAAGAAAAATTTTCAAAGAGCCTGTATAGAAAGTCGAACAAAACGATGCACTAGTATTCAATATTTTTTTTTTTTTCCCATATTTTTGACTTCTCAAAAATGTACACTCCTCGCTTTTTCAGATAATATCTTCAATATAATAGGAGTTTCAAATATAGAATTCGGGTTGAGAACTTTTTCGTTTTCTTTTTTTTATTATTTCGCAGAAGTGCTCAGTAGAATTTTCACTGAAAGTGCTCAAAATGTAAAGGAATTTTCTCTTAATACATATTTACTAAGAAAATTTAATTTCTTCTAAAGATTTAAGTGGTGTCTGAAAAACATTTTCAGCTTTAATCCGGATACACATCTTCTTTTTTATTTCCTTTGAAATGAAAAAAAGAATGTTAATTTCCGGAGTCCTTTTTCTAAGATACTTACAGCCTAATCAAAGAATTAATCATTTTTTGTTATTGAACTCTTAAAAAAATATTTAATTGCATTAAAATATAGAAATATGCTATAACATTGTAATATCTTATATAATACTTGAGTTTCACTATAATGATGTTCTATTTTTAAGGATAAATTTATATTTCTATATTTATTTTGAAACATTATCCAAGAAGTATTTTAGTAATGAATTTTTATTCATAAATAAACATCTTTTTTCTATAAGTATAAGAAATAATTATAAAAAAAATATTAAGTTTAATTATTGAGCATTAAAAATATTTAAACACATGCACGGAAATCTACCTTTTGAAATTTTGAATGTTGTTGAAAAATATATTATAAAAAGTGAATGATAATGGAAAAGTATTAAATTAATGTTCACAAGAAGTATTTGCATCTCAGTTATATTCACTTAAAATGTCATTAAGAAGAATTGATATAAAAATAAGAAACGAATTTTGTTTTTATTGGGGTTTTTTTTTTTGTCTTTAATAATTTAAAGTTTCAAAGCAATAGAAAAATAATTATTTTATGGATTCTTGATGAAAATGTAGTGTTACAAAAGTCAATCATGCGTGGGTGCATATGTGAGTGTAAATCAATTCCAGCACGAGGATGATAACAATAAATGACTCTTTATTCTCAAATATTCAGGTATACATAGAAGTAGCACAGCTTGGTCGGTAACAACATAAACAGAAAACTCTTGAACAGATTAGTGACTCAAATATAGGAACAGAAACAGCAATTGCATTAACAATCATAGATACATCAGCGACTGTTAACTCACTAACTTATTGGTTCGCACTACGGACTAATCCCTACACTAATACTTTGCATTTTTAATCCCTTCCTCGACAGTTTCCGGCAGATTCAGCTCGCTATGCTACCGATAACTCCTCAGCACATCCATTCAGCCAACACCCATTGATTTTCCCGATCGATCTGCTCTGACTTTGCATTTCTTCTATTTATAGATTACCTGGCCAGGAGTGACGTCATAGAGGAAATTCAGGAGGAATGGGACTAGATTTCCTGCAGTGCTTAACTCAGTTGGGCTCTGACCTCCTGTCAGAATGACTTTGTATAAATTCAGGAAAAATCCGAAACTTTTTTTAGCTGTCAAAATATTGACTACATTTCAGGAATTTCTGGAAATATTCTTTTATCGCCAAAGCCATTAAATGTCTCTCCAAATTGCTAAAAGTGTCATCTAGGTTAAGAGGTCATTGCTTGAGCTTTCTTTGGCTGACTGATGAAATCTCTGTCAATGTCTCTTTTCCTTCATAAGAGAACCGATGCAGTGAAACGTCATCTTGGATTCGTAACAATATCATCCTCTGAGAGAAATATCGAATAATAATATTAAATAATCTCCTCATAATTATAATTAAAATTTTTCTGTTTCAATATCTTTTATATATTATGTACGTATTGTTTCAAAATTTACTTTTTTCAATATTTTTCTACATCATATTTTGAGTTTCTTTATCACTACATTAGAAAATAATTGTTTCTTAATAAAGTTATGAAAGATTCATTCTATGTTTCAAATGCATTAACATTAAAGCTTACTGAATGTCTGCTATTATTTTCTTTGCTGTGAAATAATAAGTAATTAAATAATGCAGGTTGAGTAAATTCGTAAGGGAGCTAACTTAAAGAATTTTTCATCATTCTAGATCCAATAACACTCCATATTAATGTATAAAGATACATTGTATCGGTAAAGTCTTAGTGAACCGTTAACCGATCACAGGAAATCAACGAAACAAGAGGATTATGGGAAATATTCACCAAATAAAAGGAAGACTCTCCAAGTTTCATACATGTTCACTGCAGTTCGATGTGGCCGCGATTTGTTGCTCTACGCACATCTAAATGATATTCAAGTTCTTCCTCACACACTGTTAAGGATGTTTGGTGTAACAGACTGTGATACTCTGTTTTAAATGACTGATATTATTGATACATTCACTATACAGATGTTGCTTCACATAACCCAACAAATTAAAGCCTAATAGGGTCAGATACAGAGATCGTGGTGGCCTTGGCTTGACAAAATCCCTGTCTATCTACTGCTGTGGGAATGTCTTATCCAGAAAGTCACAAACATTTTTGGCGCAGTGTGGAGGAGCGCCGTCATGTCCTTTTGGAAATTGTGGCATTGCATACTATTCGGACGTCTTAAAGCGGTTGTTTGATGTCCAAGTCTGCAGCGCAAATTAAAATGGCAAATTAAAATCACTTTATCATGCATCAGGCCACATCATTAGATCACCTTAGGAGTGTTGCGTTCATACTCAATCGAAGCACGAGCATTTTCAGCACCCCATATTCGGACGTATGGACGATGAATATGTTTACAGACATGGAGTGTCGCCTCATTGCTAAACACAATCTTCCGCAGAAATCATTCGTCATTGTTGATCTAATAAAGTATATCTGTAGCAAACGAAAATCGTCTGGGTCTATCCTCTGGTTTAATAGCGTGCAACAGCTGCAATCTGTAACCCGAAAAACGCAGATGTTTCTTCACCACCTTGTGAACTGTTATCTTGCTGAGATGCAATTGTCCAGCTCAAGCACGCACTGATTCTTAGGGCTCCTTAAAAAGCCATCCCGTATAGCCTTTCCGTCGTTCCGTTGACTTCCTGAAAATCAGAACTTTACTGACGCACTGTATTTTCTTTTCTTATTTACACAATGCTTTAAGTATTTTGCAATAATGTTAATGATATAAACTATTATATTCATGCTTGAAACATGACAGCGCCTTAAATCGACTAAATACATCTAAACATTTATTCAAGATAACAAAATTTTATTTTCAAATTTATTAAAATTTAAGCTATATTTAATTTCACTTTCAATGAAAATTCATATTTCAAAATGTCGATCTGTTTTAAGTTAATATACATTTGTTAGATAAGTCTAATTACAAGTTCCTCTAGTGATCATCCTTAAAAAAAGAAATAAATTTATAATGAGTTTTAACATATCCAAAATATTTTCTTTATGAATCGTTATATAGAAAAATACCTATCGAAATAAATAATTTGAAAAGAAAATTATAGTTCATCTGTTCTCTTAGGGAGGAGATTTTTTTTCAAATAATATTTTATACTAAAACATGAATACCAATTATTTTTAAGTTTGAAATGTTTGATACTTTAATTGCATACATAAATTAGAAATAATTCAAAATTAGGCTTATTCTAAAAGGAATTTTATGCAGCGTAAAAAAGGTTTTCGGAAATGTTAGTTTATGAGCTTTTCCCCGATCACTTTTATGAAGGATTTGTGGACACTGTAGCCTAGTGTTCAAAGACCTAAACTAGCGGCTGATGTCGTGATGTCGTTTCCGACGAATCGTAGGTTCAAGTCCTGATTTCATTAAAGAACTACCATGTTGCGGGGCTGACCCACATTATATCGGTCCATATCCCAATCCCTACCATTAGCGTGATGTGTATGTTTAGAAAGGGAGATGCTAGTTCAGGTATTATCCTCGCTTGAACCGAAACTCAAAATTACGAGGTCTTTTGCCAATAGCTTTCTTATCGTTACTAAGCGTGAGGTAAATAAACAATAAATTCAATGTGCAGGATTATTATAAATTGCATTTAACAATATATTGGCATAACCTTCCAGTACACAAAGGTCTTCCCGGGAAGTCCTAATCAAATCTCTAATATCCTAAACAGATGCTACCACAATTGACACTGCCACCAATGCATAGAATGTTCTACCTATCCGTCCGGGAATCTCCGCTTTAATTAGATCGTCAAATAGTGGTTTGATACTTGCCGTGATAGCCTCACGAGAATATGACAATGGCTCCTCTCTCTCTTCTTGGATGATACAATAGATCCTGTGAAAGGAGACATCAACAGACAACAGCAGATAGTTGATTTACATATAGGGAACGATTCATTTTTCTTCCTACCCCAATCAGTGCGATTGTCACAGGCGTATGCGAAGACAATATCGAATCGATACATTTTAAACTACAAATATTGCAATTCGCTTAATTTTGTGGCTGATAAAGAACGAGTTCCTGATTCCGTAGATATATTATTTAAGAGTAAGTGATAAGTAGAATCTTGCAAAAATAAATTTTATAAAATCCTAAGCGCCGTGCGACACCACAGAAAGCGATATTTGTATTTTGTTTTTCTCAAAATGTGTTTTTTTGGGGGAAGAGGGGAAATCTAGTACATTTTCTTGAAAATCTACTTTACCCACAGTTCTGATCATTTGCATGTTATGAAACGATGCTCTTTTCTACAGCAGACAGAAATCATTCTTGCACAATGAACAAATTTGCTATTAAACGCTTAGATTTTAAATGCTACAGCATGTTTGTATAAAAAGGTATAGAAAATTTGAATCAAAATAGGTTAAAATTTTCAACACCAAATTCCGTGTTATATATATATATGTAATAATATATATATATATATATATATATATATATATATATATCTACACAGATCCATTGTAAGAATATTTTGTTTGGGCTTTTTTTGTGCCAATAACAAATTAACCATAAAATGATTTAATAACATTCAAAATTCTTCATAACTGTTTAGATCATGATTATCAATAAATTTTGCTTAAATAGCATAACGCATCTGGAAATATATTAAACTTATCTTTATCGTGATCAAATTTCAATCCACCACACAGCAATAGGTCCTACAGTCGGCTTGGTGGTGATCCTATGCGTGAAGGTATTTATTTACACATAGCTCTATTTCCAAGCTTACACAGCTTACATTTTACTCACTCTCTGGACGTTATACTCCTTTACCGCTGCTTATTACCAACCAATTGTTTGCATCATACATTTTGTACCAATCAATGATTTTAAATCTTTTTTCAATTTATATGGTGATGATGTGTTATATTTTTTTTGTTTAATTAATGTGATGTACATCTTGAGCTTAAAGAAATTCCGTCTTACTCATATATTTGAATCTTCATTTCTTTGAATTTTTTTGTGATAAATTTTTATTTTGATCTGTTGATAATTTATAGAATGATATAGATTTTTATTAAATTTATCGTTGAAATTTTTTTGCATTTTTAATTCATTGAACTCTTTGTAATTTGGTTCCCAATTCAGCATCTCAGGAATTATGGTTTTTATTTTTTTTATGGGTTACATCATAAAATTTGTTTGCATCTTTTAATCATGAACTCTTTTTGCAATTTGGTTCCTAATTCAGCCTGCACCAAGTCATAAAGGGGAAGGGTTGGTATAATTAAAACTAACTCCCCTTAATCGGTCCTCAATGATATTGCTTTTTTTGACTTGCTGGGTTCCATATTTTTCATTTATTTTTCTTTCATTGTTACATTTCTTTCTGGTTTTTTGTCTTTTAAATATTTTAAATTTTTCAACTTTCATAAATTTTCGGTATATATATATATATATATATATATAATATATATATATAATATATATATATATACATATACATATACATATATATACCTTTTTTTATACATACATATATATATTTATATATATATATACATGCTATATATAATACATACACACATGCATACATATATATATATAATATATATACATATATACATAACACATCAATCAATAACTCCCGAGACTAACCCGGAGATGGCGCTCTAGTAAACCAGTAACCAGATATACAGAGTTCTAGCTTTGCTTGAAACGTGTCAAAACTTTAAGTCGATCGGACCCAGAAACAACTGAGTTATCGAGGTTGGGAGTAAAAGTTTTGTAGTTTGTTTAAAAAAATATGAGTTTCGTGTTCTGATGAAAACATTGTTTTAATGGTAAAAGCTTACCGTGCAAGCGAAACAATGGATTGAAAAATGTTACGGACTCTGTCCATCAAAAACATTTGTCGGTGGTTTGCTGATTTAAAAGCAATGGTCGTACCGACACAAAATGACGCGGAACGCTCGGGTGAACCTGTGAAGCCGTTACACCGGAAAATGTGAGTGAAGTGACAAAAATTATAATGAAGATCGTAAGTGGCTCCGAGATTGCTGAAGACAGCTGTAGATATCATATGGAAGTATATTTACTGAAAAGGTTTTGAAGTGAAGTGAAAATTTTTTTTCCAAGTGGGTGCCGTGATTGCTCGATGGATTAAAGCAACAACGAGATGATGATTCGAAAGCTGTTTATCGCTATTTACTCACCAATAAATTTCTTGCGAAAAAAAAAAAAGGAAAAATTGGAAAGATTTGGAAAAGCGTTGGAACGATTGTATCACCCTAAAGGTGATTAACAAAAGGTGTTATGTTGGGCATAACATCGATCAATAACTCGAGACAAACCAGAGATGGCGCTCGTAGTAAACCAGTAACCAGGTCTTTTTTCACAGGTACTTAGCAGCTGGCAGAGCGTGTCGATTTTAAATCGATCGGACCAGGAAAAGGTTTTATGATAAAGTGAAAGGTTTTCAAGTGAGTGCCGCGATTGCTTTCGATGGAACAAAAGCAATAACGAGTCGATGATTTCCAGAAAGCTGTTTATCGCTATTTACTCGCAATAAAAAGATTTCATGCGAAAAAAAAAAAAAAGAGAATAGAGGAAAGATTTGGAAAAAGCGAATTGGAACAGTGTATCCTAAAGGTGATTAACAAGGTGTTATGTTGATGAATAAAAAAAGACAAAAAATGTTGTTTTCAATGTTGAACTCGGAGTTATTGATTGATGTGTTATAAATATACATACAGCCATGCATATATTTTATATATACTTTAGTACACACACACACACACACACATATATATACATATATACATATATATATATATATATACTATATCTTATATACATACATACATACATATATTTATATATATATATACACACACACACAGATATATATATATATATATATATATATATATATATATATATATATATAATGGAACATGACTATCGCTGGTACGCGTTCATGGAGCAGGATAAACTGCCTGGAAGCGCTGCTACTGTCAGAGTGACATTGCGCTAAAGGAAAAGAAATGTCTTTGCGCTGTAAAACGCCGTAGCGGAAATTTAATTGAACCTAAGTCGTTCAGTAGTAAAACTTTTGGCTTTATAATTTCACGGGCACTTTCAACGAACTATCTACTTTAACTTTTTCACATTTGTGTTGTAAAAATTACGCGTTTATCATGAAGTGGCTTTATAGCATCATCTGCAGGAATCTTTCATAAATACGCCAATGGGATTCACTGTTTAAACTCGAGTACTTGGCATTTTATTAACTCGGAATATTTCAAACACACACACATATATGTAACACATCGATCAATAACTCCCGGGTCTAACATTGAAACAACATTTTTTTTTGCAAGATTTTTTTTTTGTTCATCAACATAACACCTTTTAATCACCTTTAAGTTGATACAATCGTTCAACCTTTTCCAAATCTTTTTTCCCCTTCAATTCCCCCTTCCTTTTTTTTTTTTTTTTTTCATAAGAATCTTTTTTGTTGCGAAGGTAAATAGCGATAAACAGCACTGAATCATCGACTCGTTGCTGTTTTGTTCATCAGCAATCGCGGCACCCACTTGGAAAAACCTTACACAAAACTGAAGGCACTTTTTTCGGTAAATACTGCTTTCATAGCGATATCTGTATCATCTCAGCAATCTCACAGGCTTCACTTTACGATCTTTCGTATATATTTTTGTCACTTCACTCATTTTCAGTGTAACGGCTTCCACCGTCTACCCGAGCGTTCCGCGTCATTTTGTGTCGGGCGCGACCACGTTTAAACTCGGCAGGCCACCGACAAATCGTTGCTTTTGATGGACAAGAGTCCGGGTAACATTTTCAATCCATTGTTTCGCTTGCACGGTGTTTTTACCCATTAAAAAAAACAATGTTTATCAGAACCCGAAACTCGTTTCTTCCATTTTTTAAAACTGCAAAACAACTTTACTCCAGCCTCCCGATAACTCAGCTGTTTCTGGTCCGATCAG
>BMAW01021571.1:0-10805 GCA_019974015.1 Nephila pilipes | reverse complement strand
CTTGTTTGGGGAAGAAATCCTTACAATACTTACTGGGAAAAAAAAAATCGAGAAATGTATTGAAAAGGTCATATTCAACTTTGAACTTATTTCATTGAATCGATTTTTGGGGGGAAAAAAACACCCTCTACAATTTTCTTTTCTTTATCAAACCTAAAAAAGTATTAGTATTTATTGCAATTAAAAGTATACTTAAAATTACCTCTTTTTAATACCTGGATAGTATATTAAATTACCCAGAACGTATTTTATGCCCCCCCTCCCTCCGACGAATGTTTTCTTTTTTTGAATCAACTGGTTGACTAGAAATCGTCTCTCAGAGCATTTTTAACAAATTGAATGATTAAAGTATTAGTTTCAGAATATGGACCTGCTTTTTAGAAAAGCAATTCTTTGTGTAATTATTTTAGAAAAATACTAAAGGATTTATTTATAAAGCTTCCGTATTTGGCAATAAAATAAAAAAAAAATGTGTATTTCTAGGTTTAAAATAAAGATATATATTCAATTATAAGAAAAATATTGCTTAAAAAGTTGCAAATTGACAAAGTCTCTTAAATAAGGGGAATACTTAAATGGATAAGCAGAAGCTCTCACACAAGAAAACGATGAAAAATGAATGAAATCGAAAATTTAAAAATTATCGCATTGGGAAGAAGTACCTAATTTCAATTTTGAAAGAAGCTGTGAAAATATTTTTCTATCTAAAAATATGTAATATTTGTGAGCGCGATTCTTATTTTCGTAAATTAACTTTTGTCCGATTTTATTTAATTAAATCAATAAAAAATCAAACATTTTATATTTAATTACATTTATCATCATTGTTTGGATTTTTTTTGTCATTAACTCCATCAAAGAAAACAAACTGTTACGAAAATCGACGATACGAACCAATTTATCAATAATTATAAAAGAAGGTTATGTATTTTCTCTCAAAATATGATTTTTTTTAGCATTTATTACAAGTGGCGATATGTTTTGAAGTGGTCTCTTGGATCAAAATTTGAAATACTATAAAATATAATATAGAAGAAATAAAATAGAACCTTTTTCAACTTTAAAAAAAAATCAAGTCATTAGAATGCAAATGCAAGACAAAATCATACTAACAAAAAATCATGCCGAACACTAAGTGATATTTTTATTAAGATTGGAATAAATTTTATTGTTACAATATCTCGATTTGAAATTATCTTAAAAGATTTACAGAAATCAAATTTTCTACTATATGTGCTTTTCAAAATATTGAGTTGATTAAAAGTTACTTAAATACTTACAGCTTATTTAGAGTCAACATGTAGAAATCGGAATAATTTTATACATCAAACATCTCGCTATTTAATTAACTTTAAATAAATATTTAGATTTAAAAAGCAGTATATAAATCATATTTGTAGCAGATAATTATTTTTACTGATTATTAAGAGAATATTTATTTTGTATTTCTTTTAAAATGATTCCAGTATATAGAATATTGTTAATACATCGAACTTTATGTATATTAATACGTTTTATTTGTTGTTCTCTCTATTTAGATTTTATCATTGGCGATATTTACATATAATTTTTTTTAAAAAAAATTGCAAATTGATATTTAAAGATTTCTTTGAAAAGTTCTAAGCCTAAGCAATGGAATTGAGTGGTTGAGAATGAGAGTGTAGGTAGAAGCAAGAGTAAAAAAAACACTACTGTTAATTGTAATTAAATGTTACAAACAGTTTTGAAGGTTATCATTCTTTTTTTAGAGAGAAATTGCACTTTCAAAATAGACTTAAAAAGTTTTGCAAGTGTTTGGAAAAACATTTGTACAATTAAATTTATTTTATCGATTTTAGTTTAAAACTCGATCGAAATACGTTTTCATACACAGAATTAAAATAATTATGGAGTTTCAATAATCCTTTTTGCATAATATAATCAAAAGAACACCTATTGATCAAATTTTTAATTAACATCGCAATCAAAAGCAACACGAGGGCTATTGGCACCGGTAATTTTGAGATTGCGACTAGAAACATTCGGCTACTGCGGTCAAATTGAAGACCTCGCGAGAGAATAAAATTTTTAAAACAATTTGATGACTCTTGATTTTAAAACAAAATATTTCTAACAGTCTCCGATAGAATGAAAAAAAAAAAAATATGGCAAAAATCAAAATCTTTTTTTTTCTCTTAAATCTATTTGATTGATGTGTCGTCTTAATACGTAAATGCGAATAAAAGAATATTCAGCATAGTTTAATCAAACTGACTTTTAAAACAATGAAAGGTCGGCATGTTCTATACTTTCTTAAAGTGTCTGAAGCATCTTCTTCTCGATTAGACATTTTTCCTGCATGTTTTTAGAGATAATCAGAGCCGAATAATTTTGATATTTCTGTGAATTATATTTTGTACTATATTTCTGGAAAAATATAAAGTTTTAACTGTAGTACGTGGAATTGCTATTAATATACAATTAAATTAAAGTCTCCTCCGGCCTAAGAAATCTCATCAGGTGGTACCCATCTCCGTTTTCGTAACCTTTGGACATGAGGTGCTAATTAGAAACAAGTGGCCAGACCGTGTGTCGCGACAGACGCTGGACTTCCAGTTAACTTCCCAAGCAAACTTAGTACTCATTTATCGACCCCGGAGGGAAGAAGATCTGAGTAGACCCGTGACCACTTACTCAAGCCGATGTCAACGGGAATCGAAACTGGTTCGGCACTGCTCGCAATCAGACATGCTACCCATTACACCACGGCGGCCACATAAGTATACAATTAAGCTACATTTCAATCAGAATTCAGAAATATTTTGTGTTTCTTTGCAGATGATATTGGAAGAAATGGTTTTTAAATTACCAACTATAATATAGCCAAAACCATACGGTTGAGAGATTAAGTAATTAAAGAAAAGTGTCAGCTAATTAATTTTCCACTTACTACATTTATTAGCGTTCAACAAAATTCAGCAAGATTATGTCAAAAGATTTCAACATTTTATCGATCAAATTTAAATTAAAATTCTTTTGAAACGGAAGTAACTAATACTTAAAAAACACAAATTATGAAATCACATGGTCGAGGCAAATGATTTTTTTATTGCGATAATTTGCACGGATATTTTTTCATGTATGAAGAAAGTTGAAAGTGATGAAATGTCAATAATCTTTTGCTATCAAAGGTGATTACGATGACGAATTTAGTGCTCATTGGTATTAAATTAATTTGGACGCATTAGAATCGACCTTTCATTAATGGAGCACAAGCTAAGATGATGAAATTATAATGAAAGAAAAATAAGAATCTTTTCTAAGAAAAAGTACATCTATCATTAAATCCATATGAAAGGTTAAGGCTCCCGTCTACAGACCATTTTGATTTCGCGAAAGCAACGTTAATCCTATGGAATTTTTATTTTCCTTCTCAAACTCGGACTATTGTATTTAAATGAATGCAATAAAGTGCATCCGAAAGTGCAAAAAATAGTGCTGGGTTTAGCGAAATTTAATTCCTCTCCCCCTCTCCCATTTTTAAAAAATATTTTTTATTTCAATATTAATGATTTGCTGGTGAGTTTTCAGGTTTTTAAAAAATATTTTAAAATATTTTCAAAAATCGGGGAGAAAATATTATTTCATAAAAATCAACTTTTTTTTTGCTCTTTTAAGTTCACTTTATTGCATTTTAAATGAAGAGAATAGGTTTGAGGAGGAAAGTAGAAGTTCCATAGGATAAATATCACATACGAAATCAAAATGGCTGACTGATGGGATAGTCTTAAATGCTCAGAATTCCAAAAGCACATCTACAAATTTCTTTAATTTTTTATTATATTTAAATTTTGGAGAATACCTCGCAAAGTTAATTTGTATTGACATTTATAAAATAAAATTCTAAAATTTTCACAGAGTAGTTTTTAAAAACCGTTAACTTCCAAAAAAAAGTTGGAACTAATTCAATTTTTAAGAGTAAAAAAAAAGTATTTGAATTTATTAGATAATAAATTCTAAGTTATTAAATTATGTACCTTTCCCAAGATCAAAGGCAGAAAAAAAAATTATCTATATTGCAGGTTCCGCTTTTTGTTTGCTTTGTCATCGTTTCGAAATTAAATATGACGCTGTGGAAAAACACACAGAAGATATGAAAGACTCGTGTATTTTACATACTCACAAATTGCGATGAGCGAAAATGTTTTTTTTCCCCTACAAAGGAAGATAAAAATGGATGGCTGAGAATTTAACGTTTTAATTTAGTATTAAATTTACTAATAAGAAGTACGGCGAAATCATTGCATTAGCAATCTTAAAAGTTTTGTCATTAGACAAGAAAGCAACTGTGTAGGGATTAATTAAATTTTTAATTACACATTATGATCTTCTTAACATTCTTAAACATTTCCATATATTATTAGGCAAAAAAAAAAAAAAAAGATTCAAGTATTCCATTCTTATTTTTATGAGCGCATTATCTAGTAATTCCTAGTTTAGTTTATATTAACGTCGCACTAGAAGCAACACGAGGGCTATAGGCGACGGACCTCGTAATTTTGAACCTCGGTCAAGTGACGATGACGACACCCGAACTGGCACCCCCCTCTCCTAACATCCACACCACGCCAATGGGAGGATTTTGGGTCCCAACAGATTTAACGTGCATCAGTCCCGGCTACACGGCGGGTCTTTAGCGGCCAAGGATCGAACCCAAGACTGAACGAAAACCGTCGCTACGTATCCGAAGCCATGATCACTTGGCTACCGCGGCCTATCTAGAACTTTATTATTACTTCTAATAAATGATTTGGTATTTTTCTGTTAGTCGGATGCATATTTCGCCAAGGTATATCAGAGTTTTAGAACGGGCGACGACTCAACAAACCAATAATATAAACACTTTCGAAAGTAAAATAACTAATTTTCATGGAAAGAATGGTTTATTTCATTAAGAATTATTTTCTTCATAAACTTAAGGTATATAAATTAAAAATATACAAACGTGCTACTCTTTGCGATATATCGCTTGCGCGAAGCTAACGGAAAAGTACATAATTTTTTTTGTAAAATACAGGATCCGTATATAAGCCGACCCCTGTAATTTAAATTTGAAAAGTTCCAAAAATATATACCGAAAACACTGTAATAAAATTATAGTTCATTTAAATGTATTAAAATTGTGTTTATGATAATTAGAACAATACAGCAAGTTTCTACATGACAAACTTGAGCAAAATTTAATTTTTCACTACATTTACATCAAAGATTTTTTGCGTAGTGTTAAAAACAAATGATAAGTTCATAAAACAAAGAAAGACCAATTTGCATATATATTCGACAGATCATGACATATATTCCCAATAAACATACTCCAACCTTAAAAATCAGAAATATTAAGAATATCCTTCTTTACACTTAACTGCAAAATATGTTTTTAATATTTTAACTGTAAACGTAAGATGATAAACATATTTGGTAAGGAAAATATTAATTAAAATAGACTAAAATGAGTACCATACTAAAATATTCTCTGCTGTTGGCAAAAATTTGTAAAAGAGCAATAATCAACGCGCCAATTATACATAAACAAATATTTACAAAATATACAAGCTTCCAAACTGCCCATATTTTAATTAGCCCGCTTGAAGTTGTCAGGAGAAATTACATCAAAACAAGGAAAACCCGCATTACGCGGTCGAGAACTAAATGTACTCTGAAATATTACCCATGAATCGGGCGCTCTCACTTAAACGAGACAAAGAAATTATTTCCAACAAGGCTGCCTTCGTCTCTTGACATGGAGCAAGACCCAAAGATGTAACACCTTTGCAAATTTAAAAAAAAAATAATTTAAATATTAAAATACACACACGTGTGGTTATATTATGTGCATGCACATGGGTACTATTTGTGATTACCGTACAAGTACTATCTGGTTTACTATTTGATCAAAATAATCCAGACATTCCTCGTAGTAACGGATCCTGCCAGCGTTGTTGAGCTTCTAGCTCCCATACAAGTAAGTACAAGTAAGTAATCAGACGACTTCGCAATCGTAGTTTCAAAGTTGGAAAAGTACAATGAGAAGTAAACGCAAGTTAAATTATTTTAAACGTAATGATGTGTTTGGTTATCACCATTGTCTAATCATGAAATTTCTGCGATGTTAAAAGTGCCCCGTTCTACGGTACATTATGTTATCGTGAAGTGGAAACATGCAAGGGCTAAAACTGAGCAACTACGATCTGGCAAACAATGTTGTCTAGTAGACAAGCAGCCAATCGCAGGGGTTCAGCCAAAATATTCGTCAGAAATTCCAAGATGCTACAGGACGGTCTCATGAAAGAGCTGCTGCTTGTACTGAACCAAACATTATTGCTGCCAATATCAAGTACCGCTTAAAGTGGTGCAAACGTCGACAACATTGGTGCCATGAGCAATGGCATCACGTTATAGAGTAATGAATCAAGCATGCCTTAATAGAGTTTCGAGATTGCCCGGTGAACGCTGTTTAACTGGCTATCATGCCTAAAGTTAAGTTTGGGGGTGGAGCCATAATGCTTTGGAGCTGTATTTTATGACTTGACCAGGGTCTATTGGTTCCAGTGCAAGGAGATTTCAAGAATGAAGCCAATCAGGACATTTTGATCAATCCCGTGATGCCTACAAGTGTTGTAACAGTTCAGAGATGGCCCATTCCTGTTTCACCAGGATCATGCTCCTGTCTAAACTGTACGTCTTTGTATTCACCGGATTTGGACACCAGTGACTTTTTTTTTTTATTTTCAAACTTAAGAAAATGGTTCTTCGGACAACAGCCTACGGCCAACGAAGAAGTCATCACCCAAACAGATGCCTACTCGTATTTTGAGGACTTTTCGAAATTTCACGTTTTAGATGGCTAAAAAAAGTTGGAGAAACGCTTGGAAAGTGTGTAGAACTAAAATGAGATTATCATACCATATGAATCAAAATAGGTTTATATACACATATATAGTTTTTCATGAGGTTTAATCATTCTTTTACAAAATTAATCACTGTTCGCATCTATATATATATAAGCGAAATACCACTGACTGACTCATCACGATATCTCTAAAACTATACAACCGATTGACTTGAAATTTGGTATAGTTACTCATTTTGCGATGTAGACGCTCACTAAGAACGGATTTTACGGAATTCTTATTCAAAATGTGATTTTCATCCGTTAATCTTTTCTTATCCATAAATTATGTCATTTTTGGCGACTTTATCGCCAAAAATGACATGACCGACGCCAAACGGAATATATTTTTTTTTATATGTATTCTGCGCATTGCTACCAATTAAGTTTACTTGGCGGGATTTGCGCGTTTGATATGGAAATAATTTAATATTGAGGCGCTGATGGTGGATTGGCAAGAGCGGGATTTTGAAAAATACTAAAATAGCGCACACCCAAGACAATCCGCTGAATAGGATGCACTGTAGGTTTATCATATATAATGTAAATGTTGAGCACCGAAATTCCTACATTTAGAGATTTATCACCAAATATCTTCCACCGCCAAGTCGAAGCATTTCAATGACCTTGCATTGTGAATTTTAAATAGCTATAGTAACCCCAGCTGATTTCTGTCCGTTTTGTTGAGCAAACAATAATTTTTTATTGTTGTGGAACCTAAACGTAAGTTTCAAATTTATGAGAAAAGTATTTTATTATTAATAATGATTGATAAATTACATTTGTAAATCTAAACGCTATCTTACGAAGATATTGAAGTTGGCTTTTAACAAATGAATAATAAAGGTATGTTATTCATGTCATTGATAAAAAAAAATAAGTAGCTGTCAAAACATTTATTTTGATGTATGCATTAACTGTAACCTAATGTAAATATTATGCAAACGTTTGTTTCTGTATTTTGGCAATTTTTAGCTTTTGGTTTCTCGGAAATAAAATTTTTTGATTTTTTAAAATAGCTGGATATTCTATGGTTTTCAGAATACAGAATTATTTTTAATGCTATGATTTTTTAAGAGCTATTCTGTCTTATTCAATTGCAGTTCAAGATATGCTGCTAGCGTAGTAGAGTTATCCCTTTGCAAAAAGGATAACGTAATATGGGTGACTTTTTGCTAAAAAATTTTATTATACTTTAATTATTGTTAGTATTTTTTGTTGAATTTTTAAATAATTTGATATTTAAAAATTAATTTCGGTTATATTTTTTAACTAGAGAAGTATTTCATTGTAGGTTAATACAAACTGATTTTTCATATTTACTTTTCAGTTATAATTTTTAATAATGGATGTTAAATATATTTTGATGTATGGAATACCTACTCCTTTCAAAGTTTTTAAAATTCTTGGCGAAAGAGCATGTTTATTTTCGTCTCTGTCTTTGCTGGTGTTCAGTGACATGTCGATGGCATATAAAATGAGAAATATTGTTTCTCACGTGTTTAACAACTGGGATCGATTTAAATGCTGCATTCAAATGCTATCTGGCGCCTCTTATAATACTAACGATTTATATTTTACCGAAATGTGTAAACCAATTACATATGGATCTATTTGCAAAATTATGGCGGCGGCAGAGCAATTTCCCTATCAGTTCGAAGTGTATCAAGGTGGCTGCCTTATAGCTTCTGTTGGGGAAACAATTCAGGGGGGAAAAAATTACGTTTTACGGGAAACTGTAATAGTGGTCATTTTGATATTTATATTTAAATAGTTTGATTAACAAATAGAAGTAAAGTTAATCCTGGTTATGATAATGTGAAACAAAATGAAAAAAAATGAGTCATCTTTAGTGTTTCAGCCTCAAGAAAATGTGTCTGTGTTAGTTTCAAAGACTCAATCAATATCTAACATTGATTTTTCAAGTTCAATCGAATCAATTATTAATGATGTAATATCTCTTCAACTAAATAAAGGTAAAAAAAGAAGAAAAAGATTCACAAATTCAATTAGATGTAAACAAGTAAGACAAGCTGCTACAAAATATACTCAAGTCATCCTGAAGAACATAGAGCAGCAGTAAGAAAATACTTTTCTAATAACCCCCATGTGAATCAGGCAGCTGTAATTAAATACAATGAAAAAAGATCAAAAGTTAAATTAGCGCCAAGGACTTCCAAAAATTTGTCTGGTTTTAAATATGAAATATATATTGACTATTCAAATGATAAAATTGTCAGTATCGGAAAACGTTTGCCCTTTTCGAGGTGCCGTGCTTTAAAATGGATAGAAGAACCTCCAGGAATGTGCTGCAGTGGTGGTCGAATGCAGCTTCCTGCTATTAGATCCTACCCTGAACCTTTGCATGGTCTTCGTAGCCATAAGGATCAGCTTTCAGAACATTTTCTTTCTACAATTCGTAAGTATAATGGATGTTTTCAGATGACGTCATTCGGAGCAAAAGAATTGAAGGAAGGAAATTTTATGCCAACATTTAAAGTCCACGGGCAGGTATACCACAGGATAGGTAGCTTATTGGCTGAGCCTCCTCAACAACCTTCTTTTCTTCAGCTTTACTTTCTCTGTGATGATGAACGTGAAAAACACATTCATTGTCGTATTTTCCCAGGTGTTAAGCCAGAATTAGCCAATTACAAAAGGCGCTACAGGAACATAACAGGTATATTCACGATTTAAAAGCTGCTGTTGATTCAGTTCCTAAATACCAAAAGGAGTTCAAGGTTATAATTAATGCCGATAAAAAAACCATCTGGAGAACACAAAGGTCGTTTCAATGCTCCAATTTTCTTGATATTTTATGTATAGGTTCCAAAATATAATATTATCGTCTGCCCAGCGAAGCGGGCGGGTATCAGCTAGTAACAATATATTAGCGAGATTGGCTCTCTCAATTCTAGAGCTATAGCTCTTAACATACTTGGAAATTTTCTTACTGCAAATGGTTTTGATTGATTCATCAAATGCAAGAAATTTTAATTTTGAATATGTGGATGAGGATAATTTTAAATTGCTGTTTTCCTTTTTAACAGTACACATTTTCTAAAAGTGAACTCGAAATAACAATTTAGACCAGATCTTCGCGTTGGACCATCTTGGGTCGAAAAATAGGGTTAATCATTAAATAGGTTTAATAACCTATTTAATGAGGGAAAAGAAACAAACGAGCAAGGCTCACATTTTTTATCCTTTTGAATATAATAGAATTAACTGGACAAATCGTTCAAAAAAATATACTGAATGTCATAGTTTATATGATTTTACAAAGAGAGATTGATCTTTCCCTGTATTTTTTGTGATCGTGTTTGTTTATTAATGTCGCACAGAGAAGCAACACAAAGGGCTATTGGCGAAGGACCTCGTGATTTTGAACTCTATAAGTGACACCGGCAACACATGAACTGGCACTGCCCTCTCCAAACTTCCACGCTACGCCATCAGGAGGGCGGACCTCGAACAGATTTAACGAGCATCATCCTCAACTTCAAGGTGGGTTTCAAGTTTTATCTGGGCTCGAAGCCATGACTCGGCAAAACCGCCCGGCCGCGAGTTGCGACCATGACCATTAGGCAACCACGGCCATTCCACTGAATAAAAAGGAGCATGTGTTGGGACAACAATAATCTTGACAACTCTGGAACGTGGCTAATTTTTAATCTTCATCTGTATTCCAAATTTGTTTTCCATTTTATATCGTGTACTTGTAACACAGAAAATTAAAAATGGAATTTACAAGAAAATGTAAAACACGTTTATTGCATGCAACTGAATTTTAATAATGTAGTATGATAAACAGATAAACGTGTTTAAACCACGAGAAGTTTATATTAATACTGGAACATTTTTTAAATTTTATTTC